>PVJX010029004.1:0-23324 GCA_004027295.1 Dolichotis patagonum | reverse complement strand
GTGATTTTGATGGGTTTTCCTTTATAGGTGATCTGTTTCTTTTCTCTGATGGCTTTTAATATTCTGTTCTTATATTGAATTTCTGGAATCTTGATTATTATGTGTCTGGGTGTAGCTCTGTTTGGGTTGTAGGTGGCTGGAGTTCTGTATGCTTCATATTTCTGCATATCATTTCTTTTTTCTATGCTTGGAAAATTTTCTTTAATAATGGCAGTGAATAGTCTTTTTAATTCCTCTGGTTTGATTCCTGCTTCTTCATTCACATACTTTATTCTTAAGTTATAGATCCTCTTGTCATTTTCCAGTCTTTGTATCTTTACTGCCTGCTCCCTTGTTATTTTTAAGAGTTCTTCCCTTTCATGACCCCAGGTTGCAAGCCTGTGTTCAATTTTTGATAGTCTATCTTTGGTTTCTTTCAAGCAGTTTTGCCAGCTTTCTATTGAATCTTTAGTTTCCTGATAATCTCTTTGAATCTGTTTCATGAATTCTAGGTTTTTCCTGAATTCTTCATTAAATTTTTCTCTCCATTTGTGTTCCTTCATTCTTCTGTCTGTGCCTTCATGAGAGGTGCCCAGCCCTTCTTTTATTAATCTACTTATCTCATGTTTAATTTGAATTAATATTTCAGTTTTGGTCCTGCTTACAAGGTCCTGAAGATATCTCTTTATGTCCTCTGATGCTGTGTTTGATGGTGCATTTTTGCTGCCCTCAGTCTCTTTTGTATTTGCCTCTCCTGGATCGATGTTCTCAGGGTTGGGGGCTGGGAGTGTTTTCTTATTTCTCCCTTTAGTCATGTTTTTGGTTCCTTCCATACAAGTGTACAGTGTAATTCCCAGACCCTTTTCTTATTGTTTAAGGCTCCTCTAGAGGGCTCAGGCTAGGAGCTTTAGCCCTCTTCAATAGGTTATCAGAGATTAGAGTTCACCCACGGGCAGTATGCGCTACCTCTTCCCTTCTGGGCCAGTCAACCTTTGCAGGCCTTTACTGCATCAGTGTGCAATGATCTAGGGAAGTAACTGGGTCTGCGCCAGGGGTGTGGGCTAATTCAAGCAGATTCCACCAATCTGCTCGGTGAGGGGAGTAACCAGCTGAAGCCACTTCCTTATGGAGTTAGGGTTGTCCTGCCCAAATCCAACATGTTGTCCAGTTGGTTTCCCCTTTCCTGTGGTAGGGTCTTATTCCCATCACTCACCGTGTCCCCGAGAACTGCTGGACTGTCCGAGCTCCGATTTCAGCGTGGCTGTGGTGGGAATCCACGGTGCCTCTGGGTGGGCCGTGTGCAGAGCTGCACGTAGGGCTGTTCAGCTCCGCGCTCTGGCGACTCAAGCCAGTCACTTTGGCGTGGATCGCTTGTTCAGGTCGGGCGGGGTTCAGGCGGCTCGAGGAGAGTGCCATGCTCACTAATCTTATCTTCACCAATAGTAGCCCCAGGACCTCATATTCGAGCGGGTTTTCAGACTTTAGTTACTCTCTGGGTTGTGATAGTCTATCTCTCTCTGTTTGGGACTCTCCAGGGTGTTTTATTCTGGCATTTAAGCTGTCTGTCTCAGAGAGGGTCTCTCTCCTGCTACCTACCAGTCCGCCATCTTCCAGGGGATCCCCTCTTTCTAGTCATTTGAAGAAACAGTCTGGAAGAGGAAACTTGAATCTATACCGTTTACATGATAGAATTATTTCTTTCATAAATGAAGCTACTTAATAAAATAGCTCCTTCAATGTCCTAACAGCAAAAGTATCACTCAAGGTTATTCTTCCCTAAAACAAATATC
Source organism: Dolichotis patagonum (assembly GCA_004027295.1). Classification (NCBI taxonomy): domain Eukaryota; kingdom Metazoa; phylum Chordata; class Mammalia; order Rodentia; family Caviidae; genus Dolichotis; species Dolichotis patagonum. The sequence goes on along the minus strand of PVJX010029004.1, from coordinate 21,555 downwards.
ATTTTCACTCATGGCTCAGTGTAATTTAGTTGCCACACATCATTCTCCTTTAAGCAGAGCAATAACATACAATGGACCAGAATTTCCTGAACATCAGGCACTTAATTAATTGTGTCCATCACTGTCTCAAACACTTAAACAACATTGCTTTTTTGTCAGTAGTGGAAAGTCACAGAACAATTTTTGTAGAATTTTATTAATTTAATTGTACAGCTATGCTTCAAATATTTTTAAGGATAAAAGAGAGGTATTACTCTTAGGAAGGTGGCTATATTGAAAGTACAATATAGGCATATTGTATATATGTACAATATGGGTATATTGTATATATGGAATTATCACAGTAAAACTCATTAATGTGTATAATTAAAAAATAATTAAAATGAATCTTTAATTAAAAAGATCACTCATATTCCAATGAAAGGAAATTTATGTGTAGCTACATAAGAGTTGATTTGGGATATAGGTGTCTGATAGTTCTATTTATTTGGTAAATATATAAATACATACTGATAAATTTTACTTTTGTAATGCTCTTCCTGGTGAAACATTGTTTGGAATAAATATTTTTTTCTATCTGAGAAAATCAATTAAATCTAGGCCTCAGCTCAAATACCAAAGGAATGAAGCTGTCCTAACAAGAGGTGACTCTCAACAGGTTGGAGACTCAAAATCTGTAGCTAACCGTAAATTCATGTCCAAGTTCATTAATGGAAGTAGTTATTTCTTTCTTCTCTAACACTGTATACACAGAAGCTGATGATTTCAAAATCCTCAATTTCAGCAATGCTGAAAAGTCCAAGTCCCAAATCTTCTCTGAGATGTAAAGTAAAGGCTTAGCTGTAATCCTCATACAAATGAAAACGAAGTTAAATGCTTCCAATGTCCAATGGCACAAGATAAACATTACCTCCAAAGGGTATAAACAGGAGGATATAAAGAAATGGGATCAAAGCAAGTCCAACATCCATCAGGGCAAACATTGAGTCCTGTAGTTCCATGTGTAACATCTGACCCAATCTGTGGCTAATTGTGGGCTCTGAAGGATTTGCATGGCTCCACCCCTATGGCACTTCTGGTGGTTTTAAATCCTACAGCTTCTCTCTCAGGCTCAATTTTTCAACCCTTACAGGTTTCCTCAGATTATCCAAGATCATAGCTTTTCTAAACTTCTAGGGTCTCCACTGTACCTTTGGCTTCTCACTCACATCTTCACACATTGCCCTTTCAAGGGCACAGTCCCTGGGCTGCCAAGCCTTCTTCTGAAATCTGGATGGATTACCAGATTTAACATTTGATTTAACATTTAACATTTGATTACCTGAAAATTTCTTCTGCCAGATTAATTAGCCCACTGTAGGAGATAATTTGAGCATGTCTCCTCAAATGCAAAACAATGGCTTTAGCATTTGGTAAATTGAGTCTTGCTTCCATGTACTGATATGTACAGAGCTGGCTATGATATTTCCTTCCCTTTAAGCTTGCTATAAGCAGTGCAAAAAAGGCTAGCCCAGGTACTGATATGTAATCCTTCAGGTCAGCCTGACAGTTTACTGTTTCCTCACATCATGCTCTGTCTAAAAGATTGAGCACAGAGCAATGTAGAGTCAGCTAGCTTCAGTAATGTCAACTGAGTGTCATAAAAAGAAGCTATGAATCCCCAGTGCACAAAAGTTTACATATCAGAAACTGAAGCAACAGCCTCCTGAAACCATTTAGCTGATATCCTAATTGAGTTATTCAGACATCTTATGAGATAGAAAATTCTGGGAGAGGCCTTGAATCGTGGCCTTTGTCTGTATAGCATCATTTGTTTTGGGGTTAAGACCCCTTGGTTGCCCATAACTTTGAATATATCTTAGCATCTTAACTTTCACCATGGGTTGCATTGGTGGTAGGTTGGAATTAACTTGCCAGAATTCCAATTACATTTCAATGGAATTACAAATATAACTTTCTGGAATGTGAGAAGAACTCAAAAAGAGATTACAATATTTGGATTGCAATACAAAAATTTGGATTACAATAGTCCACCACCCTTAATTTTAATCTCAGGCAAAATCTCTGGACACAAACAAAATGCTGACAAATTTTCTGCCAAGCTGTATCACACATCATCTGAAGTCCAGCAACCAATGCAGTCCTTCTTTCCAGCACAAACCTTCAAAACTTGGTTCTCACTGGTAGGATTTCTATCAGTCTTCTGGTCTTTTGAGTTCTGGCCAGAATCTCTCATATAGAGCAGCCTAAGGTGTTCCAGCTCTACTTTTTTAGGCTACATCTCCAAACCTTTCCAAACTCTTCCTGCAAGCCAATCTCACAGGCTCTTGAATGACATGGTAAGGTATAGTTACAGTAATTACCACAGTTTGCTGGCACCAAATTCTGTCTTGTTTACTTTCCTCTCTTAGCGGAGACAAAATACCTGTCTTAGTTACTTTTTACTCATCGCTGAGACAAAATACCTGGTGCCCAAAGTTGGGAAAGGAAAGGTTTATTTCTTACAGTTTTTGGAGGTTTCAGTCTATACACAGTTGGCTCCAAAGCAGGGTGGCATGGCGAGGTCACAGTTCATGGCAGCTGCAAACAGCAAGGTGGAACCTGGCAAGAGAGAGACACACCTTCTTCCTGCCATTACATCACATCCTGGTTCCACCCCTAAGAGAGTGTAGCACTGACACCACCAATCCAAGCGCTAGACAATGAACCAATCACAAATGCACAATGCAAATACATGAGGCTTGGGGGCCACCGACATGAACCATGACAATACTTGATACGCAAATTTAGGGAAGTAAAGATTTATTTAGCTCACAAATTTGTGCACTTTTCAGTCCAAAATCAGCTGACTTCAAGGTAGAGTGGCGTGGCACAGGGCAACTGTTCATGATGGCAGAAGACAACAAAAGCAACAAGAACAAAAAATCAGGATAGAAGATTCTTGCTTTCCCTTATATTGTATGTAGCCACACCCACTTGGGTGTAGCACTCACAACCGTAATCCCAACACTGGACCATGAATCATTCACAAACTCTAGAAGGCTGCTTCCATGACCACATGAGGCTTTGGAGTGACCATCCAGATGTAAACCATAACAATGTAAACCCGCAATACAGCCAACACCAGAACAAAACTATCAGAAGCATGAGATAAAGGATGGTGAGATTGTCTCTAATTTTCCACTGAGAATTCAGACCAGTGAAACTTCCATCCATACCCACACTGATACCTGATACCATTGTTTTCAATAGCCAGTTACTGTTTTGTTGAGAAGAGTTCCCAGTTTCCCTTTGTATGTGGATTTGGACATGTGGCTGAGATCTTGCCACTGAAAAAAGAAGCGTGAGGGATGTAGCCACTTTACAAATGAGAAATATTGATCAAATCAGAACCTAAATCAGGATTTGGAAAATCATCATTTGGAGGAGAACAGAGAAACACTACAGAAGGAAGCCTGGGATCTTAAAAGATGCTTAGAATGTAGTTTGTCCATTTGACTAAATAGGAGTTTATAGATCTTTCTATGAAGTTATAATTTCTTACTTCTAAAATTCATAATACATATACTGCTAATTATTTCCTTAGAAATTTGTATGTAAATTTGGAAAAAAATATTTATTTTATTTTATTTTTCTTTAGTTAATAATAATGCACAGACAAAAATAATGGATAGAATTCTCAAATATTTATTATATGTAAGAAACTGTATTCAGCACTATGTTTTAACTCATTTAAAGTTGATAATAACTCTATGCAGTGGGTACTATTTTTAGCTTCATCATACATATAAGCAAATGAAGTTACAAAGAATTTAAATAATTTTGCACTATTAATTCCACAGCTCTAGAAAGAATGGAGCTAGAAATCAGTTGCCTAAGGTACAAAATCTTAATTTTATTTTTTAAAGTTTTAAACCTGTTTGTTTCCTAACAGAGACACTGGGACTTTTCTCAATTTTTCTGTTAAATTATCCATTCTGATTTAAATTACTCTAGTAAAATAGGAACACTTTATGCAATGACTGTACATGATCTGAAGAGGCAAAAAATACACCTATCTGGCATTGATGTGTATAAATATTAATCTTTATATGAAAGTAAGATTTTCTGGCATCTTTATAGAAACTAGGGCAGAATAAGTGGTAAATCGAAAGGAAAGGAGGTTAATGATGAAGCAGTTTATCCAACAGTGCTTCCCAGGAATGGCTTGTGTTACTAAAAATCATGAATTATTGTGCACTATATAAGTTTGTAAGTAATACAAATGTTTGGCAAAGCTTTGGAAGGAAACATTATTAACAAAAAGCAAAATTCATCTGAACTTTTTTGAAATTACATAATTGTAATTTCATATTTACTTTTGACTTTTGAGTAATCTTAAATGAGTATTTTACCAAACTGTGACTATACTTCATTCTCAGTTCTGCACCAGACAGAAGATGCCAATTTTGCTACTTTAGTTGTATATTCTTCTCTTCAAATGAAAAAAATATTCAGCTAAATATTTTACATTGATATTTCTGAGATGAACTCTCTTCCTCTTTATTAATGTTTACTCCATCTAATTGATCATGTACTTCTTTGCTTAATATTTTTGTGTGTTATCTTAGCATATAACTCTGTATTTGCACACAGCTGTATGCATATTTATCGTTATTCAGATTAACTGAGAATCACTTACTTAACACATTAGCAAGTAAATATTGACTTTTCTTGAATTTTCCATTGGGTGGAGAACTATCATTTTGTTTATAACATTACCCAATTTGACTATATCTTAATTCAGAGATATACTTAGAATTTCATTTATCTCCATATGGTAAATATCAGAAGAGCTTAAACTTACACTCTTGAGCACAAGCATGCATTAAAATGCATTTTCAAATTAGTCTCAATCTAAATGACAAGTTCAATATTTATATATATGTAGTACATCCATAGCACCATAAAATATGTTTCTTGGTGCATGTAAATATGGAATGACCTAATAATGCATGAGTATATGCCAACTGCTTAGAACAAAATCTAAAGAAACATCATCCCATAATGTATAGTTATTATCACTTCATTACACATGGTAATTGTGTATTTCTGTCTCTGAATAATTTGTAGACATGGAGTATACATGGTGACATATAACAACTTTATATAATAGGTTTTGAATTTTTATTTTTACTTATGTATGTTTTGAGTAAATAATGATAGCATTCACCATGGTGAGTTGGTACATATACATGTCACATTTTACTTCTTTTTATGATTCCTTTACCCTTTATCTCTACACTTCTATCTCTTGGTTCTCTTCTCATTTACAAAAGTTATTATCTCTTTTTTATTATTTTTATTTGTTATTTTAGTATTTATTAATATTTATATTATTTTATTTTTTATTGTTACCTTTATTTCTACATTGATTTTCTCAAATCAGAGAAATAATGTGATATTTAAATTTGTGTGTATGAACTTAAAGTAACCCCAGGAGATATTTCCATTATCTTATCGAAAATCTAGCATCACTGAGATAATTTTATATACTTATGTATTAAGTTATAAATGGACATTTCTAGCACACTGAAAAGACAACCTGGAGATAATTCTATAATTCTCATATTTGCTTTCTAAAATGTCTGACTTACTGCTTCAAAACAAAAAAGAAAAAATGAGTTCCCATGATAGCTCTTTTAAATTAGAAACTTAGATGTTAAGAAATCACAATGGATCACTGAGATGTCTTTGACTGCTTATGACACAGAAGTCTGTTTTCCAACTAAGACTGAAGGCAAATAGCAAGAGATAAAAATAATCATCAAAGAGTACTAAACACATCTTCTATTTTTCTCTGTGTTTAAAAGGTTGAAACATGCATTTAGTTGAAAAACTTAGAAGTCAGGCAAAAGAAAATGGCTACCATTGTGGAGGCCAGATATGGAAAATTTTGGACGATATTTTTTTTTCTTTTACTAGCCCTAGAACCATTTATTTTTCACTCTATTTTCACTCACTTTTCTCCAGACACATGAAATGAAACTTCAATAATTTCAGCAAAGTGAATGTTTAATTTCAGCAAACTGAAAAAGTTAGATATGTTTTCATATATCTAAAATACTCATAATGCACTTATCTAAATATATTCTTGTAATAAGAAATTTATTTCATACTGTTGCCTTTTTAGGTGGAAACCAATCAAATAAAAATTAAAAGAAAATCAATTTTTATTTAATGCTCTGAGATAAAATTTCCCATGACTCCACAACAACATATTTTTACCACATAGCTGTGTAAACTCCTGTGAATTCATCGCTAATTTTGATAGTCATTTATGCTATAGCATTATTTCACCATTATTTCATTCACATTAATAAATTTTCATGTAAAGTCAACTAAAATAGTTTATCAAGTAAAATTTTATTCACTTAATAAAAAGAGTAAATATAAGATTGCTAGGTGTTTTAAAAATTGTGCATTAAATATTAATCAATGATTTTTCTTTGGTTTCCAGTGTAAGCATTTGTGGAACTCTTTGCATTATAATTTAATAAATCTATGATAAATGTTACTAAATGTTTGAGATTTTAAGCTTTTATATTATGTTTTTATATTATGAGAGAGTCAATCTCAAGTAAATAAAGAATTCTTTTGTGGGATGTCTCCAAAGGACATTTTTAAAATAATTTACCAAGAAATTCAAACTTTTTTGCCTTTGTACACAAAATTTTAATATTTGTGGTGTTTTGGAAAATAGTTATTCTCTTTACAACCTCCTCTTTAGATAATACTGCATATTCTTCCTTCACTGAAATACATACAACAAATGGATTTTTTTTTTTGAGGAAATATCTCAAACTTACAAAGCAAACAAAAAAATTCTCAAACTCAAGAGCTTTTAAAAACCAAGAGATTCTCTAAACCTGACTATAGTAAGGCCATTTTCAGTTTCACAGTATCCCATTAAAAATATATTGCAAGAAAGGTGAATTTCCCAAATCCCCTTAGTCACAATGAGGAATCGTTCAGATGATTAATCACAAAACCAAATGAGGTAATCTTTGCTGTTTAGATTATATTTAATACAATGTGTGTTATATGAATCATTCAATTAAAAGGATAAAAATGGGGGCCAGTTTATAATTGAATTCTCTTTAAAATCAGTTCGTAAACCAGGTGGCATGATGCAAAACCTATAATCCCGGCACTCTGGGAAGAGTATTTCAAGGTCAAACTCAGCCTCAGTAAAATTTAGCAATTTACAGCCTCTGTCTCAAAATAAAGTGGGTGGTGCAAAAATGCTGGCTTAAATATTTGTTTCACCAAAAGTAAGAAACAGAAGACAAGGAGAATGAACCTACAACAGTACAGACCTTTCTTTTGACCTGAGATGTGAACTCAGGAATTCCTACTCCACTGTTTTTTCTTGTGTTTGTATAACTTTGCAAACAAAATTACCAAATTTAGTTGCATTCAATCATCCAAGTTCTGAACTTTTCACTCTCCCTTAAGTAAGGCAGAATATCCGTGTTGGAAAGCCTGCCTGGATCACTAATTTTTAAGCATTATCTAGGAGTTGGTCACTACTGTTAGAGGTCAGTAAGGGAGAATCTATTGATATCCTTGTTCCTTGTGGACAGTGTGATTACCATTGTCTTCAGAATTCATGCTGATTTTCCAGTGCAAATGCCTTCATGTTCCCTTTCATATCTCCATCTTGTTTGTGATGTGTATTGTCCACCCCACTTATTAAGATAAACTGAATTTGATTCCACCTTCTCCCATCCTTTTCTTCAGGCCCAAGGATTCCGTGGATTCCTGTTTGTCTTTAATTTCCAATCCAGGGTTGTTCTTGAAGAAAATTCAAGATGGCTTCATAGTAACTCGATTTCTTGCAAGGGCTCAGTTTTTACTGCTGGGGAACTCTGACGCATCCTTTTCCATAAAAGCTGGTCCATGAAATGCAAGCCATGTCTTTTTTTGTGAGTGAAATAGTCACTTTTTCTGCAATTTCTCATGTATGATTTTAATTAAGTGTACTATACAACCATTTTTTTTTTGCAACAGTGGATATTGAACTAAGGATCTTTACACTGGGGTATGTGCTGAGAACTTCTAGTTATTTTTTGTAAGTTAAGCCAGGTTCTCTTTAACTCATTACATTGCCCGGTAAGGACTCTAACTTGTGATACTCCTGCCTCAGCATCCTGGGTGCTGGAATTTAAGGACTGTACAACCATGTTCTGCTTATTGTAAAATTTTTATGGAATGTTTTTCAAAACAAGCTTACAAAGTTTGAGGTTAGTATAAAGGAAGGAGAAATCATGTACTGATATGACTAAACCCTTTTAATACTCTCTAAACACTGGTCATTCTGGGTCAAAAATTTCTGAAACTAAAACCTTAATTATCTCATTATAAGGCTTAATTTGTAAAAATATGGTCTTTGTCATTATTCTGTGGTCCAACCTAGATTTTAATATGATACATATTGTGTTTGAATCCTTAGAAATTCCCTTCCATCATAAGCCAACATCAGCTAATGATGGTAGTGATTGTTGTAGTTCGTGGATTTGTTCTTATGGATCTATTTGACTTATCTGCAAAAGATAATGTTGAAATATCTCTAAATATGTCCGTATTTGGAAATAGATTTTGATGTTAAATAGAAGTCATACTGGAGTAGTGTCAATGTATAATCCAATTTAGCCATTTCTTTGAAGAAGAGATAGAAATACATGTAAAAAAAAAGAAGTGAAAATAAATGTGAATATTCAGATCACACAGGAAAAAGAATCATTTGACATTGGAAGCAGAGATTGAAGTTATGTAGTGAAAGGCCAAAGTACAAAGGGATACACTGTAGGAATTTGTAAGTAATTGCCTTATCTATTTTTTAATTTAGTTATATGTTAACCAATTAAGATGAGTACAATATGAATTGAAAAAAATATATATATAGCTCACCCTAGTATATCTGTCAATTTCTTGATGTACTACTCAATTAAGAACATGGATAACTGTTAGAATAGAGAGTAAATGGTTTTACTTTCATTTTTTTTTTGAATGAGATGATGTAAAAGTGTACATCGCATCAATTTTGGAAAAAAAATGTTTGTGAAGAGAAGCTCTGAAATGATTTTGAGTTAATGACTTACATGTGAAAACATCTGTTATTTTTGTCTACCCAACACTCATGTCATATTTGAATGAAAGCACCCTATTTTTCTTCAGCAAAACTCTTTCGCCTTTTCAGTCTACCTATATTTTTTGTTCTGGCTATTCATGGATAAGGGCATGTGCTCAGGTCTCTGTAAAGAAAACAATATTATCTCTAAGGGTAAAGCTGGATTGACAACTTGGTTGGTGTTGTGTATTAAATACTGGTTGGTCAACTTAATATCAGCTGAATTAAATCAGCATGTTGCTGCACATAGATGTTTCACCTGAGGAAAGTTGCCAGCAGAAATAGAGACATAGAGAAGATGAATCAGGCATTGTGGGTTTCTCTAAGTGGGGTTGTTTGAGCCACTGCTTCTCTTGGAGGAGCTCATCATGACTAGCTTCCCCAGTGTGACTTTGACCGTTGTCATTGGAGGAGCTCAGGACCTTGTTGGTGAGAGTGGTTGTGGTTCACTTTGGGGGAGCTCTGGTCTTACATTGAGCATCACTTCCTGGCTCCGGAGGGGAAGGCATGTGCCATTTAGGAGAAGTTTGTCATGCTAGCTTTCTGGCATGTACTTGACTGTTTTTGTCATCGGAGGAGCTTGGGACCTCTGTGTCACTGAGGATGGCTGAGATGCTTTTCAGGAGAGCCCTGGTCTTTGTTTTGAGCATGATTTCTTGGCTCCAGAGTAGAACTCTCAACCTACCAGCACAGCGCATTCACCTCGCTGGCATACACTTTCTAGCTTCCACTGCTGACCTTTGGGCCTTCCCAGCACAGATCCATAAAAGAGACTGGCATGAGTCCTTGTCATGGGCTCTAGATCTCCAGTTGGACTCATGGGAAGCATTGTCATGGGCTCTAGGTTTCCATCTGCACTCATGCAGGACATTGCTGTGGGATCCATGCCCTTGGCTAAGTATTCTGAGTTTTTAGTGTTGTTGACAGGTTTCCTGCACTTTCTGTGTTTAACTCTGGGTGAGCACTATAAAATAATATTATGTACTCTGTGTCCTGATTCTAATTGTTCTCCTCACAACTCCTGACTACAATAGTTGGCTTTAGAGGCTTCTGTGGATTAGTGAAACAAACTACCAGCTGGTTCTGAGTAGATCGTCGATGTATGTCCTTGGGGACTGTGTTAGTCCATGGTTATTAGATGTAGATGGAAATGGATCAGATGTGGAAGAGTATAAAATTGTCAGCCCACTGGAGACCTGAACAATCCAGTCAAGGTCCTGGAGCCCGTGGCAATGTACCCTACAATTCATATCAAAGATCTGCCCAAGAAAAGCCCAACTGCTAGTGGTAGAAGCTAGAAAGTCTGGGATGGCAGGATGAAGGATCTGTGCCAGGACACTAAGAGATCTGAATCCAGGAGAAGATAATAAGGAGTCAATAACTGGAGCTCTCCCAAAGGAAACAGCAGCCCAGACTGCTTTGAAGAAAACATGTTGAAATGTCGCTTCTTCAGGAAAATCAGCAGCATGCAATCTTTCCTACTCATTTTTCTTTTATGTCATTTTGGCAGCAGTCCTAAGCACAGAATCACACTGACTCAGATCAACGTGGGTTCAAATTGATTATATATCTATTATATACAGTGTAGGTCCCATTTCTTTCTGGCACTGTTCTCCTGCTCTGCTTTCCAACCACTGCAACCTAAAGGCTTTGCTCCATCATGTACGCCTGTCACTATTTTTCTGCACTAGAGTCAAACAATCATGGACTTCACCCTCCCAAACTATGAACCATGTAAGTATTGAATATCATGATCCAACAATGATAAAGCTGACTAATACACTGCACCACAGAAATGGAATGAAAAATGAATAAATTTCTAGATGTGCAAAAGACTTAAAAACTATTTCTCAAAATAATGTATTTAAATGACCAATGTACATGAAAAAAATAACTCAGCAACAATAACAGCCCAGGGAATTCAAATTAAAATGAATGAGATGCAATACTTGTGAAAATGGTTTTTATCAATAAAATACATTGAAGACAAACAAACAGTGTTTACATGTCTTACCTGTTATTATTTAAATGATAAATTTAGTTTAACTTTTAAATTTTATTTTACTTCTCTGATATGTTTAGAATAGTGTAGGCAGCTTTTACGGGCAAACTTAATTTTTTGAAAGACACATTTATGCTTGTTGAATTATACATACACTGCCCGAGTCCTATTTGTATTTAATATTTGATATCTGTTATCTAGAAAGTCAAGAAAATATTGTTAAATAGTTGCAGTATAGAATTTCAAACTCAGGCCACAAAATGTGGTGCCATAGTCCTGGATTTTTTTAATATAGATTTTTATAACACATAGAAGATATTCAGAAAATATTACCATAAAATGAAATAAGCCACAGCAGATCAGTATGTAATATAAGTAACTTTATTACTGTAATTTAGTTTTAAGAAAAAGAGAAATAATTAGATTTAGGTAGATTGTTGCTTGAAATCCAGTTTAGAATTTTTCCTAAAAAAAGAAAAATTTCAATTTTTGTTTCATGTAACTTAGTACACTTCAAATAATTGGTTCAATTTATTGTCTGAGTTGGGACTAGTTTTGGTCATTTGAACAAATAAAATGCAAGTGACAAAACAGTTGTGTACTGGAAAACAAAATACAATTGATGCAAAATTTCTGTTGCAAAACTTTTTAAATAATATGACAGTTACCTACTTATTCAGTGGAAACTAGCAGCCAAGTTAAGAAAATATATATTGGGTAAATGCAGTTTGGTATTTTTATTTTGTTTGCTCTGTGTTGTAATATTTAATAATCATTAATTATATTGATAACATAATTTTTGTATAACATGTAGCTCACTGTTTTTTGTGTGTTTTCAACTGTCATGTTACTTCTGTAATGGATATTATTAGATAATTTTGAGATATGTTCAGTTTAACTGCATTCTAGAGAATAATAAATGGCTGAGTGAGGATTTGACATCTTTTTTTCTTGTTTTGTGCCAAAAATTGAACTCATAAGCTTGCATTTGCCAGGGAGACACTGTACCACTGAGTTACAGCCCCAGCTAGGATTTGAAATCTCAAAAGTCACTTCTTATGTAGTATGATCTTGTTATTCCATAAAACCATTGTTTTTGTTCTAAAGTTCATATTAGAAATACTATATAATTTCTTCCTGCTTGCAAGAAAAGTGTAATCCATTTGAAGATTTTGCAATAAATATGTGTGTATTAAAAGGTTTGGAAATCTGTTTTGTTTTGTTAACTGGAAGAGCAAATTTGGACAACAATCTGCTATCTACACACAAGAAGCTTGATAAAGACCACAATCAAAAGCTGTTCTAAAATATTCTAATTTCCTGCCCAAGCACTATGACAAACTCACTTGGAGAAGAAGTCAAGCCAAAATAGCCAAAGGCATTATCTGAATTCTTCAAAACTACTTCACTTAGTTCTTCATTTTTCCAACCCTTTCTTTTATTATAGAGAAAACCACATATTTTAATATCCCAGAAGGGAAATGTCATGGTAAACCAGAGAAAGCAAGTGAAATGGGAAATGGAGAGGTAAAAGAAATTGAAGCAATGACATATTCATATTCATATGTAAAAAACATAATTCTTTTGATCTTTCATATGAAGACATATTCATGATGAAGATATTAAATCTGCTGCATATTTCTGATTGTCATACCACAGATTAATAAAAAAAAACTTCTCTAAAGGCTAACCTGACATACTTTACTATTGCTTTAGAAGTTTCATTGAAATATTTTTGGTCATAACTTTCTCATCAACAAAACCTTAAAGCTTGATTATGTAGTCAATTTATGTACATAGAATGTAAGTAAATAATTCCCCCTTCCTCAATTACTCATTTTTGTGGCTAAGTGCCCAACTTGGCAAGAAAAAATTTCAACAGGTGCAAAGAATATTTTACTAGATATTAGGGAAAATTAATTTGTCAGTGGTCTAAAAATATAGATTATGAATATTAAACATTAATCTAAAATGTATAATCCATTTTCATTTATCACTACAAAGTTCAGAGAATGACCTTGTGTACTACCATGTGGAAATGCTACAGAATTCCCAGCATATTACAGGATGTAACTGTCAAGGTTTTAGACCCAATTTCAAATAAGGTACAGTGAACCCCAGGCTATAGAATGTCAACACTAACCCTTAAAACCCTGGCATGATTTGCATTTAATCAGTAACAGTCACCAATGCAAATGGTACACATGAGTTATCAGGTTCAAATTAAAGTTCTCGTCACAGAAATTATTCATAGCTTTGTTTGTAAAAAGCATAATTCTTTTGATCTGTGTCTAAGCCCACATTTCACTTCATAGGTATTGGTATTGAATACCTCTGTGTATATTTATAGGTCATGCAGTTGCAAACACGTACATAAGTATTATCCACGTGTCCCACACAAGCTATTCCATGGCATTTTTGATGCAGTGTGGTATAGTATTTTTCCCATAAAAAAGTAATGTAGAACATTTTCTTGATACTACATGTGTAGGTATTGTTTTATTTAGAGCAACTGCATATAGTAGCTATTGAAATATATGTGAATATTTACTTTATTAATCATGGCAATCTATGTTGTTTATTTTTATTTCTTACTACATAATGTTGATTTTCAAGCATTTTAAACTTTATAATGTCAAGAAAGTGTACCTTATATATATAATGAGAAGGTATTGGAAAATAAATTTTAAATATAGTACATTTTAAAACACTCAGAAACAGTGGAATCCATGATCATCAAAATTTTTCACAAATTCAAAATCACTTGAAGTAAGAATTTTCCCAGGAGCAGAAATGTTTTTTAAAAATGTGACAGAATTTATTCCTGACACATTCAAGCAGTGCTTGTGATTGTGTATTGCTATAATCCCCCAATCAGTATGTATTCTCTCTCTAAATGGTGTTTAAAAATTTTTAGTAGTTGAACTCAAACAAAAATTTCAGAAGTAATTATCCTATACATCTTTAAATATTGAGGAACATTAAAATGATACAAAAACTAACTGTATATGCTAACATAGTCATTGCATAAAAGTTCAGTTTATTGCTATCTCAAGGATATTAAGTATGTTCTTTAGTTTTTCTTTAAAAAAGGATTTTTCTCATTTTTTTCCTTTGGTTTTCCAGTATAACTCAGAGACACAGTGGGATGCCCTTTTATTTACTTTTCTCTCTCATTGTTGAGACAAAATACCTGATGCCCAAAGTTAAGGAAGGGAAAGTTTGTTTCTTACAGTTTGGGAAATATCAGTTCATACTCAGTTGGCTCCAAGTAACAGGGTAGCATGGGAGGGCTGCCGTTCATGCTTCAACAAACAGCAAAGCACAAACTGGGCAAAAAAGAGACATGCCTTCTTCACATCCTTACAGTGTATACGAGCTCCACCTCTGGGTGAGTGTAGCACTCACACCACCAATCCCAGTGCTAGACAATGAACCAATCACAAACGCCAGACTCAGTTGCATACATGATTGCATGAGGCTGGGGGGGGGGGCTTCAGAAAATAAACCATCACAGATGCCAACTGCCTTTCTTTTTATGTTTATTTGTATATATGGAAGTAAAAAGATGTTTCTAAGTAAAATTATGCTGTAGCATGAATTGAAAGAAAAATAATATATAAATGAGCTTCTGGGAATTGAATTGGTATAATAATGCTTCAAAAAGGGAATTTTGGGGCCAGGATATGACTCAGCAATGTAGTGCCTGCCCAGCAAGGGCAAGGCCCTGCGCTGAGAGCCAGCACCAGGAAAGAAAGAGAGAGAGAGAGAGAGAGAGAGAGAGAGAGAAAGAGAGAGAGAGAAAGGAAGGAAGGAAGGAAGGAAGGAAGGAAGGAAGGAAGAAAGAAAGAAAGAAAGAAAGAAAGAAAGAAAGAAAGAAAGAAAGTTTCAGTTAGACATATTGGAACAACCCTGCAATCCCAGCACTCTGAAGGCTGAGACAGAAGGATCACTGCAAGTTTAGGGCCAGACTGGGATACATAGTGAGTTCAAGACCATCCTCAATTGTATAGCAAAACTCTTTATCAAAAATAAAGGATAGTTTTAGTCTGCAGAATTTTAGATTTAACTTTAACTTTTATTAATATGTCTCTAATTTATCATATGCAGCTGAACAAATATTTCAAATTCTGTAAAAATGGCTGTAATTATAATTCATACAAAAGATAGACATGCATTGGGAAAGTATATACACATAGACACGCAGATAGGCTTTGCTTACAGTATCTGACATTATACTCAGAAGTGTAATATAAATACTTAAATTTTAACACAAAATATTCATGTTTAAAAATATCCAGACTTTACATCAATAGAATCCTTTTGTATAGGTGGTGTGCTCCACATAAGAGATAAGATTAAGGGGCTGGAGGTATAGCTCAGTGGTATAACTTAACTGCCTGGCAAGTATGAGGACATGAGCTTAATCACCAGTGCCTATATGTATATATATATAAAATGTAATGATATATATATTTATATATATAATGTAATGATATATATATATTTATGTATATCATTGCATGACTATGAGAACTAACAATAAAAAACATCCTTATAGAGGTAGGACATTAGAGTACTCCTCTGAAACTTAAACAAAAATGTAAGGAGAAGCACAAAAATAACATCAACAATACAAGACACTGCTTATAAGTGTGTCTAAGAATTTTGAAATTCTTAAAACACCTATCCCCTTTGAATTGAATGAATTATGATTTCCTGTAGGTAGAGTTGCTATATGACAAAGATGAAGTGATGTATTTCTCAAGTTGATTTAGGGTTTGTAATAATATGCTGGACTGATTACATGTTTTTTTAAAAGATGAAAAGATAGCTTCCTCCTCTCAAAAAAAAGTTTCTTTTTAAAGTATATACATAATATACGGTTTGTACTTCTTATTTCTATATGTTTTCTGTCTGTTCCTATAAGAAATGGAAAAATAAATATGTGTACAAAGTCCTGATTTTTCAGCCCATCTGATTTTTACACTTGACTATAAATCATTGCATATTCTTCAAAATCAGCACCTCCCGAGAAAGACTTCATTCGGTTCACCAAATATTTCTTCACTGTTTCCTACATATCCCTTTCCATTGCCTTCAACATTGAAGATGAAGTTCAATTTTTAAAATGGTAAATGTTCTTGTGAGACCTCAAGTTATAGACCTAATGAGGTTTTTCTTTTTTCGTTCTTCTTCTTTTTTTTTTTTGGTTACATAATGCCTCTTGTTATCTTCAAGAGAACTGCCCATATCATCAAGCATAATAAAATCAACCAGAAGAGTACAGAACAAAGCCAATAAAACAAAACAATGGAGACATTACAGGACTTCAAAAGAAGGTAGTAGTAAAACCACAATGGGTATTATAATGCATCTTACTGTCTTCAAAGCAGTTACCTATACCATCAGACTTGAGACTATCAAACAAAATAGAATGTAATAAAATCAGTCAAAACAAAACAATGAAAGCAACACAGGGCTTCAAACCAAGTTAATAGCAAATCAAAAAGAGGTACCATAATATATCCTGCTATCGGTGGAATAGATGCCTATGCCATCAAATCTAATATAATTAGACAAACTGAAGCAGAATAAAAACAAACTAAACAGAAAACTATGAGTTTCAAATCATGATAATAGATTAACAATGACCACCTCCTTCCTTTTTTATGCAATTCCTCCCCTTTCACTTTCACAGGGTGCATTGTACATTTTGCATCCCACTAACTCCTTCAGTTTTTAGATTAGGGAAGCAGCCTGCTATTTACCCAAGTGATTCTGAACCTTTTTACCCCTAAGCATGATCTCAAGTTGTATCCACTCACCTACAAGAGCCTCAAGGTTATCTTTCTTTATAGCTGAGTAGTTTTCCATTGTATAAAAGTGTTAGGGCTTTCTAGCCAATCTGTGGCTGATGGGCAAGCTACCCCTACTTTTTCCTGGTTCCCTGTCACTTAGAGCATTGTTTTCTTATCTTTGACTTTCAGTGCATAAACCCCCTTTTGGATTAAATGTATTTCTTGTATAAAGCATATTGGTGGACCCTGTCTTCTTATCCACTCTGCCTGTGTTTCTTTTTATTGGTGAATCGAGACCATCTATATTAGTGATTATGGCCAATCTTCTCTGCCTCATCTCTGCCATGCTGTTTTTCTGCCATTGGTTGCCTACTTTTACCTTTCATTCCACTGTCTTCCCTGTTCAGTGAGCCTCCTCTGCCACTGTTCCTGAAACCATGGTCTTTTTTCTCTCTCTCTAAAATGTCCTTCAGGATTTTTTTTTAGGGTTGAATTGGTACTCATGAACTCCACCAGTTCCTCTTTTTCATGGAAGTATCTTGTTTCTCCATCAATTTTGAAAAATAGTTTTTTCCGGGTACATCAATCTTGGTTGGAGGTTATTTTCTTTCAGGACCTAGAATTCTTTGCTCCAAGTGCTCTTGATTTGATGGTTTGCATGGAGAAATCTGTTGTGATTCTGATGAGTTTTCCTTTATAGGTGATCTGTTTCTTTCCTCTGACAGCTTTTAATATTCTGTTATTGTGTTGAATTTCTGATATCTTGGTCATCATATGTCTGGGTGTAATCTATTTTGGTTATAGCTGGCTGGAGTTCTGTATACCTCACTTATCTGAATATAATTTCCTTTTCCTGTGCTTGGGAAATTTTCTTTAATTATTTAATAGCCTTTGTATTTCACTTGTGTTTACCCCTGCTTTTTCACTCACATTTATTATTCTTAAATTATACTTCTTTGTGTCATCTTGTAGCCTTTGAATTGCTACTTCATGGTTCTGTGTTATTTTTACAAGATCTTTCCTTTCACAATTGCAGCTGCAAACCTGTCTTCAAGCTTTCATAGTCTATCTTTGGTTTCTTTCAAGCAGTTTTGCCATCTTTCAATGGAGTTTTTGATTTCCTGGTAATCTTTTTGAATCTGTTTCATGTATTCTAAGTCTTTTTTATATTTTTCATTAAAGGTTTCCCTCATTTTCCTATGCTTCTCTCTTCTTCCATCTGTGTCTTCTTTAGAGGTGCCTACCAATTCTTTATTTTTTTATGTTTCTCATTTCTTCTTTTATCTGAGATACTATTTCTGAACAAATATCTTTTATAGCCTCATGAAATTGTACTTCAGTTGCTCTTTCTTCAGAAACTTCAGGTGTACAACACCCGATCTCTTCCATGTTTATATCTCCTGGACCAGAATTGCTTGGGTTGGAGGCCAGAGATTGCCTTTTGCTTCTTCCCCTTGGCATGTTCCTGGTTTCATCCAGACAATTGGGTAGTGGGGTCTCTGGCACTTCCTGTGTTGGCTAAAATTTCTCTGGAGGGAGACTGTTTGCTTTTCCACTCCATGCTAGTGATAATTGGGGGCACTGATGTAGGGCTGTTTGCTGCTTTTCCAGGCCTGCTTTGGCTCATGCTGGCTGTTGGAGCACACACAGGGGCGGGGCATGCTGCAGCCTCCCTCCCACAGAGTAGGCGCACTAGGCAGAGCAGGTTTGGGATAACTTTAGGGAAATCTCAGCTTTAGGGAAATCTCAGCGTTGGAATGTACACAGGGGCAGGACTCAGTCCAAGCAACTTCCACGAGTGTGCCCTGAGCTAGGAGTGGCAGAATGAAGCCGGCTGCACTTTTAGTTCTGGGCTTACCTTGCCCAACTCCAAAATGCTTCCCGGCCAATTGCCCACTCCCACAGGAGGACTGAATCTTGTACACTCAATTTCAGCCAGTGCCACTCTCCAGTCCGCTGCCCCCCTCCACCATCTTGTCTCTTTGCAGAGGCCTTTGGGCCACTATGACTCAGCATCCCCAGGTTTCAACAGTTCTTCTCGCAGTCTGGGTCAGGCTCTGGGTGAAAACACCGCAATCTACCACCTTCTTCTGTTTAAGTTTTTCTTTTTTTATTCTCTGTGGGCTTCAGTTCTCACTTTAGGTTCTTCCTGGGTGGAGGGAACCCACTTTCTTCCTTCTGGTCTTCCTCATGATGCTATATTCCAGCATCTGGACTGTTTCTCTCAGAAAGGCCATTTACTGTGCTGCTTAACCTTCCTGCCATCTTCCCAGAACTCCTCTGAGATTTTTCTTGACCATGTTTTTATTGAAAACTTTGTCAGACTTTATTTTGCACTTTTAAAGAGAAGCAATTTTCACATTATGTGTCATATAACTCGTGGTTTTTCTCATAACTGCATGACAGAATGTTCAGAATGCAGTGAGATTTTTTCTTTATTGGTTCACATAATTTATTTTTTGGAATAGCTTAAAACAATATTCCCCCAAAATAAAATACTCCCTTCTGATTTCCCACACTAAGTGAACTCTTTTCCTTAAACCAAAATCTGCATTGTGGAATTCTTAGACGAAGTTCCAAAGAGCCATCAGAAGCTTGATGAACTTCAGGCCAAATAATTGCCAAATAAATTACAATATTGACTGCAAAATGTGAGCAATCTTATGTTGAGAATATTTGGTATGCATTTCAAGGATAAAAGTGCATTAAATTCTGTTATGTTTATTTTTGTTTGTAATTTTAAAAGCTTGTTTTTTATTTTAATTATAAAAATTATAAATATATATGTATAATTGTGTGTACTAGATAAATTATATATACATACATACATATATATATATATATGAAACAAGCATATTCTCCCAAGTATTTATTTCTGTTAATATTTTACCTTCATAAATATGTTAGGAATTATCATATATATATATGATGATATATATACATATTTTACAGATTGAAATAATAGCAGCAGATGAGAAATAAAATGGTGAGCAAGTAGTAAGCAATAAAAATAGTATGTAGACACAAGGTGAGTTAGTAAAGTATTCACTATCAATGGTTAAGTGACTGGAAGTAATGCATAAAATACATGAACTCCGGAACCCTTCAGAAGGGGATGGAAACTCTGTCAATCAAAGAATAGACTTTGGAAGATTCAGTATCTCATCTAAACTAAATGAAAGGGTACAATATTGCTAAACAAATTATTCTGAAGAGACACTTTGTAAGTGTAGTTAATGACATGGGAATAGAAATAGAAACATGGCACATTAAGAAGTTAAAAAATATTTTGCATGAGAGACTATAACTTTTATTGCAATGCAAAAAGGGATGCAAGACAATTTAGAGAAGAAGACCTGCTTCAAGGAATGACTTCCAAGAAAAAAGATTTGAGAGACAGAAAAAGTTCATCATTAAAATCTCTCTATATAGTTGATGTATACTTCATAAAGATATCATTTTGCCAGGCTTTTTTACATGGTCAAGAGCCAAAGCTGAAATATTGCCCCATGAACTGATATGAATTGATCATTGTAGTTTACCTACTAACTTTAGAGAGTCACTGTGATCATAACTGGTTCTGTCTTTCTCCAGCTAGCCAAGAGTTAGGATGCAGCAATGGACCATGCTCTGTAAATCCAATTGTTTAATGATCTAGGTTATTCCAGGTGAAAAACTGGTAGGCTAATGTAACAACAGTGAGTGTAAATAGGCACATGTGACTGCATATATAAAGCCATTTTTTATAAATTATGTATTAAACTTGAGACATTTGTCAGAAAATGGATGCATCATAGTGTTAAATAAACTAAGCTAGACACAGAAGCTTAAACACTAAAGTGAGATAATAAGAAACAGGAGAGAAAAAATGTATTGTGTTCTAAGTATAATTCTGATGTGACTTTGTGATTTTCCTACAATACAGTGTGAGAGTTTACTTTGCAGCATTTCTACTTATTTGGATAGGTAAAGGTCTTTGTTACTGTTCTGTTTGTGTGCATATTTCCCATGATTTTTAAAGGACTGTGTGCTCTGCAATTTTGGTATACAGTAAAATGCTCCAATTGAGGCATAATGCTGATTTTAGTTGTTCAATTAGAATTTTTCTTTACCTTCTTTAACTGTCAATTACTGATGGAGGTGTTCTGAATTGTTGATAAAATTTGTGGATCTATAATTTATCCCTTTGATTTCCTGTTGTTGTCCTATGTAGTTAGGTGCTTTGTTTAGTGAAATAGGTATTAAGAACTAATAGTTCTTTTAGAGAATTGTCTTTTATATTATATCGCCATAACCTTTGTTTACTTTGAAGTAGAAATTGGTTAGTGTCAAACTAATTTAGTTTCAGCATGTTTTGTTGAGCAATGCTACACTAATGTATATGTTTGCATAATTTTCTATTTAAGCTATATTTTTGTGTGTACTTTATGCCTATTCTACATTTTAAAATATTTCTATGCTTTTCAATTGATAAATAAAAAGTATTTAAAATAAAATTTGCTTTTGTAATGTCATTAGTTTTCATCCAATCCTAAATCTCATTTGCTTTCTAATTTTGGAAAGGAGGTTTATATTTTCCT
>PVJX010029003.1:9602-23492 GCA_004027295.1 Dolichotis patagonum | reverse complement strand
ATGTTCTCTGTGTGGGGGAGGGGGTTACCTACTCTCTTGCCAGGTTAGCCAAGGTCTTACACTTGGAGGGAGTTTCACTTCTGCTCCTATTTACCCACTGCAGACCTCTCTTTTGGGGGGCAAACTCACCACACTGGCTGGAGCCTGATGAAGTCTTCTGTTTGGGTGAGGGGTTCCTGAGCCTCTCATCTAGCTAGCATGGTGGTCCACTGCAGTCCAATGTTCCTGGTGGAAGGGCGGGTCAGCAGCTGTGGTCCCAGGCAACTCACGCCTGTGGCAGACTTCCTAGATGTTCTTGGAGGAGGGGCAGGCCCCGCAGCAGCAGACCCAGGCACCTCAGGCCCTCAGGCACTGGTCCCTGCAATGTTCCCTTTGGCCAAGGGTGGGCCTAGCTCTCCTGGGAAGCCCCGGCTCCCAGCTGCCAGTCCTGCGATGTTCCCAGTCCAGAACAGGCCCTCCTCTCAGCTACTGGTCCTGCAATGTTCCCAGTCCCAAACAGGCCCAGCTCTCAGCTGCCAGGCTAGTGATGTTCCCTGGGGGGGTGGAGGGGGGGACCTTGAGAATTTTTTTGTAATGATGGTTTAAGTATTGTAAATTTCTTGAGGTGATCCTTGTTATGAATAGAACTTATTTCTCTGTCAATTTTAGAGAAAAGTTTTGCAGGATATGTAAGTTGGTGCTGGAATTTGTTATCTTTTAGGGCTTGTAACACTTTACTCCAAGCACTCCTGGCCTTTAAGGTTTGTGGAGAGAAGTCTGCTATAATTCTAATGGGGTTGCATTTATATGTGATTTGTTGACTTTCTGTAATACTTTTTAAGATTTTTATCCCTGATGGATTCCTGGTACTTGGAGTATCATGTGGTGCAGAAAGTTTCTCTTTTTGGATGTAGCTGTTGGCATACTATATGCCTCACTTCCCTGTAGGTTTCTTTCTTTCCCTGTATTTGGGAAGTTTTCTGCTATCATGTCTATGAAAAATACTTTTTAATAACATTTGCATTGTCTTCTAACTTTTCAGTTATTCCATTTACCTTTAGATTAGTCTTTGTGTCATCTATCAGCGATTGCATTCATTTTTTGCATTGTCTTGGCTCCTTTAATATACCTTTGAGTAGGTGGGGTCTTGTTTTGTTTTGTTCTGTTTTTGTCCTTTTGAGACACTACACAGTTCAGGCTAAACTTGAGCTCACTTTTTAGTTCAGGCTGGTCTTGAACTCACAATAATCCTCCTGCTTCAGCCTCTTGAGTGCTGGAATTACAGGTATGTGCCACCATGCTCATCTTTGAGTGGTTGGTCTTTGTAGGCATCACTATATATATATATATATATATATATATATATATATATATATTTCTGAAATTTTGTCCTCACATTGGTCACATCTGCTGCCCATATTTTCAGTATAATGTTTAATCTCCTGAATTTCTAATCAAAGCCTTTTCATGGACTCTAAGTCTTTGTTAAACTAATCACTCATTCTGTAGTTTTGTTTAGCTCAGCTGGCTCTGCGTTGGAGTCTTCTGAAAACTTCTGGGTCATTTTGGTTGTTATTTTCATTATCTGTTTAGTTATATCTTCTGTGATCTCTTTGAATACCCCTTTGATCTGTTTCTTACTTTCTTTGTCATTCTTTTGAGTAATTTGGGTGGCTTATGTTATTCTCCCCATAGATTGGTTTTGGGAGAGTTGGAAGTTTTAGGAGGCATTTAAACTCGTTGTTGTCTCTGGTTTTTATAGTGTGTTTCAGTTTGCTTGGTGCTGAGATTCGTGGATGTTTACAATGTAAAGACTTTGAGAGATCTCTTAACTTCATCAGCTTTTGAATGATACATTTTGTCCATGAGTGACTATAGTTATTTGCCTCGACTCCAAGATCTGACCACTTTGGTTTATTTGGGAGGGGAGGATGCAGTGTAATTGGCTCAACACTGAGTTTTCTGGAGATGTATTTTAGTCATTTTAATGTCACAAAGATAATCTGAGCATTGGCTTACAGAGATAATTCTTTAATAGCAACAATTACATAACCCTGGTAATATCAATTACAGCAGTATTGTCTAAGATAAATTGGATATTGACACAACATAGGAAAAGATTATACACCACTCTTAACCATGGAGAAAATGTCGACAATTATGGTATAAACACTAAGACAATCCAAGTATTGATTTACAGCTGATATGTAAATACTGACTTACAGCTGATATGTAGATACAGCTAAATACAACAGCTACACTATATAAAGGTTAATAAAGCTTTATGGTTATACTATTAAACATATAGGCACTCGGAAATGCAAGAGTAAAAACATGAAACTTTAAATTACATGATATGAGAAGGAAGACAGAAAGATGGTCCAAAGAATCCTATTAGGGAATAGAAACATGTTTATAGAATTAGGTAAAAGTAGGAGAAATAAACTGAAGAGAAATATAAGGCAAAAAAGAGGGATAAAAAAAGAAATCACATAGGGAGTAAAAATAAGGGGAAAAGATTAAAGACAGAAAAATTAAAAGGGGGCTGGGGATTTAGCTCAGTGACATAAGCGCTTGCCTTGCAAGTGCGTGGTCATGAGTTCGATCCCCAGTACTGATAAAAAAAAAATTAAATAAAATAAAAAATTTATCTCAAAACAAAAGAAAAAGAAAAATTAAAAGGGAGAAGAAGGAAAAATAAAGAAAAAAGTAAGAAAAAGAGATAAAACATTGTTATTCTCCTATCTTGTTTTGAAATTTTGTATCATTGTTTTTATTGTTTTTTCTCTTTGAAATAAAAAAGAAAAAGAGATAAGAATCAAGGAAAAAAAACAAAGAAAAATTTCCCCAAACCCAATAAACTGGTGAAGAAAAGTGAGAACAAAAAAACAAAAAAACAAAACAAAACAAAACACACTGCACATACAAAATGAAAGAGAAGAAAAGAAATTTCTCTGTGATTTTGAATGTGTGATTTTATTCCAGAATCTACGATTTTGCAGCAGTGTCCAAGGCAAGATGTGTTCCTGCTCACACTGGTAGATAAGAAGGCAGTGAAACTCCCAGATCCAGGCTGGGTGCAGGCATCAGCAGGCAGCTGGATTAGGGCAAGGGTGCCAATGCTGCTTCGACCTTCAAATCCAGGGTGGCTCAGGCTGGGCCTGGCCTTCAGTCATGGGAGTGAGGCCTGTGTTCTTCAGCTTGAACCCCTCGGGAGCTCTCTTTTCAGTCCGTTCCCTGACTACCACTGAGGTGGGACAATTTTAACAGAAAATGACAATGACATGCCCATCAGGGTTCAACAATCATCATTTATCTTAGACAAAAAGCAGAGGCAACCCAGCCATCTCTCAACAGACAAATTATGAAACAAATACATGGTATCTACAAACAATAGAATCCTACTCATCCTTTAAGTGAAATGAAATTCTGATATACAACATCAATGACCCAGGGAAACACACTAAGTGAAATAAACGAAACACAAAAGGACAAATATTATATGATCCCATTTGTAAAAGATTTCAGAAAGTAGAGTAAAGGTTACTAGGGCTTTTGTGAAAGAAAAAATGAAGAAATACAGCTTAACGGGTATAGAGTTTCTTTTGGAAATGATGAAAAATTTCTGGTAACAAATAGTGATTATGGTTACACAACACTGGGAGTATGATTACTACATTATGAATTATGTATTTTTCAAATGACTAAACCGATAAATCTCACACACCCTACATTTTATCAGAGTTTAAAACAACTTTTTCAAAAATGTGGAACTGTAATATAAGAGAGTGAATACTAAGATTCTACCTAAAGCCTTAGTCTTCCTGGGGCCTGGCTGCCCCCGTGCTCCTCCTGAGAGATGCTAAGGATGCCTCCCTCCCGTGGTTTCCACATCCTCCTATCTGTATCCTAGCTGGATAATGTGGACAGCTGAAGAGGTGGCCATGGTGGGGGCAGTGGAGGACTGAAGAATGTAAAAAAGCAGGGCAGCCATCGGTACTGTGACAGGTCCCCAGCTAAGCTGCTCTCATCACCCATCAAGGCCTTCTCTTCAGAGAAGTCACCAAAGAGGTGTCTTTTTACAGTGGTTACATTCTGATCCTCGTAAGCTTGATGGAAACCAAACATCCTCTCACTCTCTTCACCCTTCCAAATAAACAAAGTGAAAATAAAACAGTAGTATCAAGAAAGTACAGGAAAAAAACCTTACCCTGTTCTTCCAGAAGAAAGTCCTGTCTTCCCCAGTTACATCTGGCACCCCAAATCACTGCTGCCGGGGTAGCACCCTCACCACCTTGACCCAAGGTGGCTTGTCCTTCACATTTTTATCTTCAGCTTATCATGTCATTTCTTTGGGAATATGGAGGAACATTTCTGCTCCTACACTTGAACACACAGCCCAAAAGGGAAAATGATGAATTCTAAAAGACAAAAAGTATATTTCTCCTCTCAGTCACCTGGAAGACAGATTGGCTTCTGTGAATATTCCATAAAATATTCCCAGTAAAGTAGTAAGACATCCAAGGAGCAGTCCAAGGGACAGAAGTCTTCAAACATGCCATGCATGCCCTGAGTCTTACCATAGTGAGTAGGCATAGGGTGGTTAGCCCTTTACCCAAACAGATAGAAATAGTTTGAACACAGTGTAGGAGTCCCCTATGACCCAGTGGTGCCTGTGATTTGCAAGAGAGAAAAGAATACAGAGATCCTGACTTTTCCCCCAAAATTTCATTCCTCAGTAGTTGATCTGGGTGTTCTTTGTATGTGTA
Organism: Dolichotis patagonum; assembly: GCA_004027295.1. Classification (NCBI taxonomy): domain Eukaryota; kingdom Metazoa; phylum Chordata; class Mammalia; order Rodentia; family Caviidae; genus Dolichotis; species Dolichotis patagonum. Next base: position 18,744 of record PVJX010029003.1, on the reverse strand, counting down.
GTTGGCATGAGACTCTCTCTCTAAGCATATTGGCTAAGCAGGAGGCAGTTTCCAGGAACTCCAGGGTACATTTAGTGTATTATTTGTCCCATTCCCAGGTCAATACCAACATGGTATCTGAAGCCACCTTCCCAGTCCTCTAGTCTATCATCTGAACTGACAGCCAGGGAAGCTGGCCAAATAGGTCAGAATAACAAACCATGCATACAGTTGACATAGCCTATATACAACTAGCTCCACTCTGTCCCACAGTTAAAGGCCTTGCCTTTTCTTTGGGTTTGAGAGAGACATCACTTGTTCAAGTTTCAACATTGTAGTTCCCATAATGGCTTAGGTACTGTGTGTTGGCACCACAGTGAAGTTGCCCAGATATCTTAAAAATATTTTGTTCTTTATTTTAGGGAAAATGGCAACTATGGTGATAGTAACAGGAAAGCATAAGCTGGGGGAGGTAACAGGAATGGTCCCAAGAACAGTTGCATCTTACATTCTGTGTCACTACTGGCCATGGAACATCAATTCAGTACTCATTCATTCACTGTTTTAGTAAAACAAATCTCTCTCTCTCTCTCTGTCTTTGTCTCTCTGTCTGTCTCTTTCTTCCTCCGTGTGTGTGTGTGTGTGTGTGTGTGTGTGTGTGTGTGTGTTTTCAAACATTAGATCTTCTGGCATGCATGTCTTATAGTTTAATTAGGGCCACAGGCTGTAGGGTGACAGAAAAATGTTGCCCTGGATTAAAGGCACACTTGAGGCACTACAGATTGTAGTTTGAAGCCATACAGGTCTTCCTTGAATTCTCTTTCAGCCTACTTTCACATGAAGGGGAACTTGGAGCGCCCAGAAAGCTGAAGTTTCTTTAAGAGTGATTGAGTGGAGAGCAGCTGCCCCAGAGAATGGAAATTTTGGAGAACAAAATGTGTGGGTCAGGGGGATTTTTTAGGGATGATAGTAATTCGTGGTGCCCAAAAAACCTCCACTATCAAGATCCAGACACACACTGTAATAAAGTTGTAAACGTGGGCCCAAGGAGTACTTCTGTTACAGAGACTAAGGAAAGACTCTGTTCAAGAAGCAGCACTTGAACTTGATTTTGAAGGATGGGCAAGAATTTTTCAGCTAGAAAACAAATAGGTGGGTTAGTATCTCTCAAAGGCAAGTCCAGATAAAATGTTGGCTATTGAGTTTTCTCTGATTTGCAAAAAAATGGGAAAAACAAGGACAAGCAGTAAGATTTTCAAAAAATCTAAATTTATACCATTTAAAAGGAACTTTTGGTTATACTTTCTACCATTAGTGTGTTCTCATTTTTCTTTCTTCATGAAATCAGAGTGAAAATACATAGTAATATTGCAATTTGCATTGTATCTCATGTGGCCAAATGAAAACAAAGCACATTTCCCACATTGCTTGCTGTTTTATTTGCCATCTCTAAAAAATTGTGGTGGTCTTTGAAATCCAAAAGTCTGACAAGCATATGCTTTCTGTAGACACTCAAGGTCAGAGTGAGGTGCAAAGTCTGTCTTGCTGGGACAGGCCCCACCTACTGGGGACACAGAGGTACCCAGCATGCAGCAGATGGGGACAGTACCTGAGGGTCACATGGATGAAAGTTTTTTGTAAGGATCTCAGACTTCATCCTTTCGGAAGCAGGAATCATTAGGGGTCTACAAGTAGAGAAGAGGACAAACTGTCTTTGTTTGTTGGAAGATTAACTTGGGTTCCAGCAAAGCAGATGGACTAGAGAGGAAAAAGATAAACAGAAAGACCAATGATATTTTATTCCAGTGATGAGTACAGTAATTACATCCAGCAGCAATAGGAATGAAAAAACAGAACAAGAGTCAGAAGGCTACCCTAGGTGGCACTGGCCTTGATGATACTATTAGCTAATAGAAACAATTAGCATAAACAAGTATATTTGCAATGCTTCAAAGCTGAGTCTTAAAGACTGAAAATGGCCTCTCCATCCTTTGGGCCCACAAATCCTGTTTCTTGAGCCAGCATGAGCAATTAAAACTGCTGAAGTTACCATAAGCCCATGCCACCTAAGAACATGTATCTTTGGGCCCACTGACCCAGACATTAAGGGGTACTTTTGAAAATAAGAGATGATAGAGTCCAAAGACTTTTGGGGTCAGAAGAGAGTTTAAAGATACAGAATAGATTTGCAAGTGTAGCTAATAACCTACAACTGACCATTGGTCTTAGAGAGAGGGCTGCAATAAAGAACAGTGGAGATCATGGCAAACTCAAGCTCACATCACCGGTTTAAAGAGGGCAGCTGCTATTCCACATCATCCAATTGCAACAGTGTGGGGATAAGACTAGATCTTTGGAACTTTTGAATAAAAGTATAAATTTGAATTTTTATTGTCACCTAATCAAGTTAAAACATGAGATAATGTGAGTTGATATCAGTTGTGTCTGCAAGCTGAACTTGTTCCACTAACCTCTGAGAGCTTTAGCCTAGAAATCAGATAATCATTAAGCCAATATGCCCACAACTATCAAGCTAATATATCGACACAGGAAAGAGAATCATGGAGTCCATTAGTGATATAAATGAAATTTAAATCAACTGTGAAAAGAAAGAGTACAAAATTCTTTTTAATTCAGAATTAACAATTCAGTAATCCTGATTCCAGAAGTATAACAATTTGTCTCAGTAAATATATTTATAACCCCTAAGCAATGCCATGCTATTATGACATTGTTTTTCACATCTGCTTTATATGAGAGTTGAACAAATGCTATTTGGCTGATGAGAAAACTGAGAAAGAGTAAGATCTTTAGTTTTCCAAAAATCTCAAACTGACTGCTGTCAGCTGAGGTGATCTAGAACCTCGCCCACTGTCACTACCAAGGGTATCCATCTACACAGCCACCTCTGCTGGGCTCCCCTGGAGCCAGGCTTATGTCTCTTTAGATCAGACTTTTCTCTGCACTGGTGGTCTTTGGATGTGCCTCCGTGCTGCAGGAAAGCCTAGTGAGAGGGCTACAGAAGTCACCAGGAATGCATGGGAGATGCTCATCTTCTCATATGCGGTCAGGACCCCAGTGAGGCTATAAACCACAAATCAGAATACAGATGTGTGAAAAGTAGCCTCTCTTGTCTACATAGTCCCACAGAGGCTGGGCTGGGTGTTTCACTCTCCTCAGTCTTTTTACCTGCAAGAAATCAAACAGCTTATCATTTTCTTCATTTTTTGTGCGCATTTTGGGGTGGCTGGATTGAGAACTGCTGGACTGTTTTTTAGGCTAACTGCAGGTGACCTATCTTGCAATTTTACTGAGCCTATTCTCATACTTGTATTCGCCTTTATAGACTAACATGGAAATATACACAGACAAGCAATGATTTTAAAGCTATACTTAAGTACTTGTATGGGATCTGAGAAATAAATGAAAAATCAATAAGGCAAGATGTTCAGGGTCAAGATGCCTGTGTTTAAATCCTGGACCCATTGTCTTGTAGGTGAAAGAGCATGGAAGCACGCCTTCCGGAGCTTTCTCATGCACTGATCTAGCTCATCTCATCATTCGGAGGGTTAAATGAGAGATATGAGTGGTTACCAGGAAAACAGATTCTAAGGGGAGTTAGCATGAGGATGCTCTCAGGATGAATTTCTATGGGAGACGGCAAAGAAATAAAGTTGGGCAGAGAAATCTGGCTTCAGTTTAGCCTTACCAATGCCTCAGTTAACCTCAGGAGGGATCCCAAAGCTAGTGACCTCTCATAACTGTCCTTTGTTAGGGTGGTAGGACCAGGGCCCTATATTCCCATCTGGATCAGTCATTGGCTACAGGTTTTCCCTTGGGAAGGTCCTATTCTTCAGCCAAGAGCCATTTCCTGAGAGGGATTGATACCTGAGACCTGTTCATCAGCCCCATGCCCCACAGCTCGTGGATCGAGTCCTTCACTATGGAATAAAGACCAGAACAACACAACAGTTTCTACCATAATGACTAGTTTCATACATGATTGGGAAAAAATAACAGAAGTGATCTTCTACATCTTAAGGTCAGTTCCTTATTCGCAAAAGGTAAAGATAACATGCAATCAAAGAAAAGCAGATTAATAGAAACTGGAAGGCATTTTAGGGTTTATCACCTCCAATTGTTTTATTTATTGATGCAGCAAACTAAAGAACGGAGAGAAATCTAATGACATACCTTAGGTCATGGAAGAGTCCCAATTTAATTCAGGTTATTCAACTTTATGTTCAGTGTCTTCTGACTACTTCACAACAAAACACTGTAATGGAAATGGAAAGCACACTTCATCTTTTATGCTAGCTCTAATGAGTTGGGAATGGCCAGCTAGATTTAATATACTGAGCAGAACTACATTAGAGATGTAATAGAACCATCTTACTAGATTCTTAATCTGAATTCTAGAAATTCCTTGGCCCAAAGATGAACACAAAAATACAAAGCAAATTGAAAGCGAGATTTATAGAGAAAATGAATTACCATCCTAGAGGAGTAAATACCAGGCCTGGTTTCAGCTAAGTGTTAAATTTAGCTGGATTGCTTTCTTACACATGGATGCACTTTTGTGCTTTCGTTCTTCTTTCTCCTTTGCAAAGCAATGATGCTGAATCACACAATCATAAAAATCTCTTTAAATTCTTCCTATGAGCATCCAGAAATCTCTATAAAGGAGATGAATGATCTGAATTGAATGACCTGGGGACCACTGAGACAGCTGAAAACATCTTGAGAACATCCTAGGAGACTGGAGAAAGGTGAGCTAGGGCAACCATCCTCCCTCCTCACAGTGATCAGAGGTCAGGGCTTCAGAGATGAAGTGTATTGGGGTAACACTTTAAGTTTTTATTGTGTTAAAACACAATGTGTGGTAAAGTATACAGAACAAAATTTACCACTTCTGTCACTTTAGGTGTACCCTTCAAAGGTGTGAGGCCCATTTTAATGTTGTTCCACCATCATCATGCATCTCCAGAGCTGCCATCATCTTAAACACAAACTCTATACTCATTGAACAATATCTCCCTGCTCCCGCTTTGCCCCCAGCTCCAGGGAGCCTTTGTTCTACTTTGTGTCTATGAGTGTTTCTATTTTATGTGTTTGATACAACTAAAATCATAAAATATATATCATTTTTCCTGGTTTATTTCAGTTAGGATTGTTTTCAAGTTTCATCTGAGTTATAGCACTTATCAGTACTTCAGTGCTTCTAGGGCTGAATATTATCCTATGAAAGGATATGCCACCCTTTGTGGACCTATTCATCTATGGATGGACCCTCGAGTTGTCTCTGTCATTTGGTTATCATGATTAGTTCTGCTAGGAACATAGATTGCTGTAGAAATAATACTTTTTTTTCACTCAGATTATGCCTTAACCCTTAAAATCATGAATTCCATGGAGATCACCTAGTACAGCCTTTCATATTTAAATGAGGGGGAAAAGCCACAAAACACCGATCTCTCACCAGTGCATCCTTAACGGAAGAAACCAAGGTCAGGGCATCTAAACTGGGAATCACCATTTGGCTGAGCCATGATAAAATGAGAGTATCATTTTTGACAATTCATATTTGCTTTATTTGTGACATATGATTTTAAAATTATATGACTCACTCTTAATAGACATCTAGTATTTATCAAATTAAGAGGTCCTGTTATCTAATATTCTACATTAGAAAGTTTAATTTTGCAGCATAAAACACCATCTATTTTGTTAAGCTTATAAATTTTTTGGATAAGAAATTGAGATCAGGTATGGTAGTGATGACTCGTTCTGTTCTACAATTCTCAGCCCTCAGCAAGGGAGACTCAAATAGTTGGAGGCAACTTGAATGATGGGGTACTGGAATCATCTGGATATGTCTTCACTTACATATGTGAGATTTGTGCTTGGATGACTCAAAGGTTGACCCACCGTGGAGAGTGGAATGGTGCATCTAAACTTGACATCTACATGTGTGTGTGCTTCTCACAGCACAAGGAGGGCAGAGCAGTCATAATTCTTGCATGGCAGCTCAAAACTCTAAAAACAAATATTCTAGTCAACAGGAAGAAATCGCATGATCTTTTATGCCTATTCTTGGTGTTTGTATGGCATTACTATCACAGAACTTTATAGGTAAAAGAGACACAAGTCTACCAACTTCAAAGGGAAGAGATATAAACCCTACATCTCATGAAAAAAGTATTAAAGAATTTGTGGCCCTCACTTAAAAATATGTTTCCTAATAAATATTGTCCCCATTAGAATACCATGTGATTAGCCAATGCTGCCATCCTTCCTTAAATCTTTCTAGGATGCCTGTTAGAACTCTATCTCAACTGCTAACTAGCCTTTTAATTTTGGTGGTGGCTAGTCTTTGCCGTTAAAGGTGAATCTGATTTTGGGAAAATCCAGTAAATGAGGTAGTTGGATCACTGGGCATTCAGTAAAGTCTTAGTGGGTTATTGGTATGTGCTGGGAACTAGGAAAGATGCATTAACATGGAAATAAACTTTTAGTTAAATGCAAACAAACATAAAAGTGACAAAAAATAAACCAAACAAACAAACAACAAAAAACCCAAATAAGGTTGATTGTCTTGTCTGTCTAGTGATTAAATACTAGACTTTCCAACTTTGGTCCTGGAATAGTTAACTGATTGTGTCAGTTTGCATAAAAAATGCCCAAATATATTGGGTCAGTATAGTTCTGTGTGTGGCTGAAGAGATTACTGATGAAAGAAGATCCATTCTGAGTGTAAATGGCACTAATTAGTGGGCTTGTCACCTGAAAGGAAATGAAGAAGGAGGAAATGAAGAAGGAGGAAATGAAGAAGGAGGAAATGTCACCTGAAAGGAAATGAAGGAAATGAAGAAGGAGGGCTCACTTCTGTTTCTTCAGAGGAGCTCCAGTCTTCACCTTCACCTGGGGCATTGTCTGCTGGCTTGCAGCACAGACCCTTCAAGCTTCCATCAAAGGCTCTTCCGTCTCTCAAAACAGACTCACATGGGACACTACAGTGAGCTCCAGGCCTTCCACTGTCTCCTTTGGCTCCCCAGTGCAGCAGTAGACCCTTTCCACTCTTCCACACCTGCCTCTGTGGGTAGCCACTTACACCAATCTTATAAATCCTTATATATCTGTATATCTTGTATTAAATCTGATTCTCTCATAAATGCTGACTGTTATAAGTACCATTTACATTTTGAGAGCTAGCTGCATCTTCACCCTACCCCCACCACAGCCCACTTCTGTGAAAAACAACTATCACATGGACAGATAAGTTCCAGTGTTTGGTAAAAACACCATTTCCCTAGATATTTTGAATCATACTGTTTGGGGATCAGCAAGACAATTGGACAAGAACAGTAAGATTCTATGAGCTTTCCTGCAGACTCAGGCAAATGATGGAGTTTTGTAATGGAAAACAAAGACTGGGTGTTCTTGCACTCAGGCGAATCACTCCCAATCAGTGATTTGATTTCAAACAAGAGTAACGCAGGATTGCACATGGCCCCAGGGCTTTTGTGTGGTAGCTCTGGGTGCTTTCATGGGTCTTGGCACAGAAATAAGAGCTCCTACAGACCTTTCTCCCAGTGTCCTTGCATCCTGTTTATCTGGAGCCTTTTCCCAGAGGGCTGTCAGGTGACTAAAGCAGCCTGCAAATCTCTGAAATATTCTGGGCCTTTCCCATGGAAACACAATTTGTGCCTGTGTGATATGACCTGACTTAGCAGTGTTCATTTTTTTCAAATCATATATAAATTTTTTTTAATTTTAAAGAGAATAAAACAAAAGAGGGCAGAAAAAGCAGATCAGAACAGAGCAACATAAGCAATACAACACTTTACAATAAGACAACCAGCCATTAACAGTAGCTATCAAAATATCTCTTTCTCTGCTATAGTTGAACATAGTTTCAAATACAATAATATCAGGTTCTTTTTTGTTTGTTTGTTTGTTTGTTTGGTACTGGGGATCAAACTCACAACCTTGCACTTGCCAGGCAGGCGCTTAAGCCACTAAGCTAAATCCCCGGCCCTCAAATACAATAATATCAAACATAACACAATAGTATAAAACCATTCAAGAGAATGAAAGAATTACAGGACATTCTGAACTTAATAACTATGATCAATGGCTACTATAATATCTCATTTTCAATAAAAAGATTTGTTTATACTATCACATATATTAAAATCCCAATAAGACACAACATGATAGAACTGATGGTAATAGCAGAGTAGAAGCATGGTAGGACTTCTAAGGAAGCAATGGCTGCCATAATGTTTTGTTTTCTTCAAAACAGCTGTTCATACCATCACACATAATAAAGTCAAACAAAACAGAATAAAACCATTCCAACTGATGAATGAAAACATTGAAAGGCTTCAAAGCAATTAAATGGGAAAACATTATTACCATAAAATCTTATATACCCTTACCACCTCTCATACTAGGGAGACTATATGGTATTTACACATGTGAGTTTGGTTTATTTCCCTTATGAGTATGGTCTCAAGTTGTGTCCATATATTTATAAATATCTCAATGTGATCATTCTTTATAGCTGAGTAGTACTCCATTGTATAAAAATGCCACAACTTTTTTATCCATTCCTCAGTTGATGGGCACTTAGGTTGTTTCCAAGATCTGGCTATTACAAATTGTGCTGCTATAAACATGGGTGCACATATATCACTGTGGTATCATGTTTATAGATCTTCTGGGAATATTCCTAGAAGTGGAATAGCTGGGTCAAATGGGACTTCCAAACCCAGCTTTTTGAGGAATCTCCAGACTGACCTCCACAGTGGTTGCACCAGTCTTTACTCCCACCAACAGTGCAGAAGAGTTCCTTTTTCCCCACAGCCTCTCCAGCACTTGCTGTTGGTAGTTTTTTCTATCCTGGCCATTCTTTCTGGGGTGAGATGGAATCTCAGTGTGGTTTTAATTTGCATTTCTTTAATGACTAATGATGATGAACATTTTTTCATGTATTTACTTGCCATTCGTATTTCTTCATCTGAGAACTGTGTATTCATTTCAGATGCCCATTTTTGGATTGGGTCTTTGAATTTCGAGGGTCTGATTTTTTTTAATTCTTTATAAGTTCTAGACAGAAGTCCTTTGTCTGAGGCACTGTCCATGAAGATTTTTTCCCAAT
>PVJX010029002.1:0-23337 GCA_004027295.1 Dolichotis patagonum | reverse complement strand
TTTCATGCAGTGACTTTAATGGAGTTATTTCTAGGTCCTTCCCCGCCAACACCTTTGGCCTGATGATTGGCAGATGCCACGTTGAGTCTGGATCAGCCTTTACCCTAGATAAAGCCCTTCTGGGCAGCAGAGGGTGGGAGCACACTCCACTCCGGCTCCCTGAAGCGATTAGCTCCGAAGGTCCCCAAGGATGGTTGGGGGAGGGGACTCTGGAGCTGTGGTCAGTGAGAGCTGGGCTCTTCTGAACGATTCCACTCAAACATTTAGAACTCATTAGCTTGGGGAAGGAGGCCCCTCTCTGTACTGTTCCCCTGGGCATCTTACCTTTTAAAGCAGCTCCAGAAAAAGTCCTTCCATCTCCTTCTCTGCCCAAACCAGAAGTCCCAAACACCCATCCCCTAGTCAAAATTTAAAACTTTGACATTCAACCCAAACTGTCCTAAAAGGGAGCCATTTGACTTTATGTAAATAAAGGCTCTATTTATATAGCTTCATTAAAAGACCCAGGAAAAGAGCATCAGTGTTTGCTGATGGAGGAGTGTAATTGTCTTTAAGGGTAATTGGCTAGTGATTGCAGATAATTGCCTGCAAATGCTGGAGAAAAAGGAGATAAAGAGAAAAGAGGCTGTGCCAAAGGGTGGCACAGGTAAGCAGCCCCCTGGCCTGAGCGGGGCTGGGGACAGCATAAGGCAAGGACCGCACTGCCAGGCTCCCTTGAAACCGCCATTCCCAGAGTTTTGGGATCCTATAGGACAGCAAAGTTCCAGGAAGAATTCGAAGGGTTGCCAACGTTTTCTTTGGCCAGCTAGAGACCCTGAGAAAGAACACCTGCTTTGCACCAATACCATTAGTTCGAAAAGAACTTTTTAGAACACTCCTCTTCTTCCTCCAATCAAATAAGAATGAAACTTCAGAATAAACGATTATCTTTAGATTGAATAAGTTTGGCTTAATGAGAAGCTCACTGCATTAATGTTTTGTTGCAAATAGGTGAAATCGCAATCACGGGCTCCCCTTGTTTACACGCTAGCATTTGGAGCTGGGTGTGGTGGCACATGCCTGTCATCCCAGCACTCAGAAAAATGAGGCAGGGGCATCATTGCAAATTCAAGACCAGCCTGGGCTACTAAGTGAGCTCAAGCCCAGCCTGAACTGCATAATGAGACCCTATCTCAAAAAGACAGTAAAATACAATAATCAAATCAAATCAAATAGTCAAACTAGCACTTGGGAGACACTTTGTGGGGAGCCTTTCGTCTGCCAGCTGTGTGGCTTTAGGATGGAAAGGGAGAAGACAAAAGAGACAGAAAGGGTTTAAATGCTGCCTCTGTTTCCTAGGCCCTTAAGTCCTTTCCCACCGCCATTCCTGTCCTGTGAGACTGGGAGAGATGATTCTGTTGAAACCAAATTGATTGAAAGGACGTTAGTCCAGAATGACTCTGCCAAGCCTCCGCAGCTCTCAGTGCAGTTTGGTAGGGACAGCAGAGGCTCAGAGGGACAGCAGAGGGTCAGACACCACAAAGGCAGGGCTCCACCTGTGTGTCAGGGTGGGGAAGTGTGGCTTCCCCTAGGGTTAGTAGGTTAAACAAGTTTGGACCAGAAGCTCTTTCTCAGAATCTGATGAAAAACTCTCTAGACATTCGCACAGGCCCCAAAAGGCTTCTGTCAGCCAAGCGTGGTGGTGCATGCCTGTAATCCCAGCACTCTGGGAGGCTGAGGCAGAAAGTTTACAAATTTGAGTCCAGCCTGGGCAACTTAGTGATTTAGCAAGACTATTTGAAAAAAGAAAAGGAAACAGGAGGATGTAGCTCAGTGTAAAGACTTTGGGCTCAGTACTCCTGAATCCACAGTACTCTTCCCTGTCAAAATCCTAATGTTTCCTTAGGAAGTAGCTTAGGAAGCTTCCTTAGGAAGCTAATAAACTCTTTCTTTCTGAAAGCACCTATTGGAAGCTTTACTTTCACCTTACCAAAGTGGCTTCAATATAAGAACACTTGACCTAACCTTAGTTATAGACATAATTAACTGAAAATAAATTTAAAAAGCAAAATAACATGATATTACTTTCTTCTGTTTCTTGTGTTTCCCTGGGGGGTCTCAAACTTGCAGCAATTCTCTTGCCTCAACCTCTATGGTATAATTGTAGGTACCTATCACCACACCCTGCCTTCTTTCTTTTCCTCTTTTTAATATGTTGTTACCACTGGGTAACACCTCTCTGTACTATTTTCAATTCTTCCGAACCTGTACTTAATTCTAAAATAAAGTTAAAAAATGAAAGAACTTTCTTAAGATAAATTGTAAAAGGTTGTAATGTCACCTAGGATAAATTAATGCTTGAACTAGTGTTTTTCTGTTCATTTTTAAAGCCAGTTTGCTACTAGACAACTTAAAATTGGGAACAAAAATTTAAAATTTATGAAAATATTCCAAGCAAAATAGACATATTTGGTTCAAAATTAATATGAAGATTTCAAGTTAATTTTTAAGCAAACAAAAACAATGAAAACAGGCTGGGGATTTAGCTCAGTGGCATAAATGCCTGCCTAGCAAGCATGAGGTCATGAGTTCAATCCCTGGTAAAAAAAAAAAAAAAAAAGAAAACACAAATTTCCCAGAACAGTCATAGAATTCACAAAAGCACTGAGAAGAGGTCCAACAGGGATTACTAAAAATATTTGGATTACAAAGAATTATAAAAACTGTAGGGACCAGGTATATCACTCAGCGGCACAAGCACCTTCCTGGCAAGCACAAGGTTGTGAGTTCAATCCCTGGTACCAAAAAGAAAAACCAAAAAAAAACCTGGAGGCACTGGGGAAAGGAATTTGGAAGGTAGGCATTTTAAGTAGTTCTTGCAGGTCTCGTCATAGACTTTGTTCCTTCCTTGGCAGTGCTGGGATGAACCCAGGGCCTTGTGCATGCCAGGCAAGTGCTCTACCACAGAGCCACATCTATCGACTCGCATGTTAAGCTGTGAGTCACCCTTTGTCCACTGTCATTCTTTTACATAATGGTAGGCGCATGCTGCTTTGTGGGAAGAAGGATGATGTGTCCAGATCTTTTTCTGTCTGACTAGTGGCATCTGTTGTACTTAACACGAGTTGCAGCTGTCAAGAAATAGAAGAAACAAGTGGGCATCGTGGTACATGCCTGTGAACCCAGGTACTCAGGTGGTTGAGGTAGGAGGAGCCTGAGAAATTTAGTTAGATCCTATAGCAAACAAAAAAGTCTGGGAATGTAGATCAGCGGTAGACCTGCCTAGCTTGCCAGAATATTCAAGGCCCTGGATTCAAACCCCAGCACCCCCCTCCACCACCAGAAGAAAGCCAGACATGGTGGCAGTGCACATTTATAATCCCAGGACTCTGGGAGGCTGAGGCAGGAGGATCACAAGTTTGAGGCCAGCCTGGGCAGTTTAGCAACTTAGCAAGACCCTGTCTCAATGTAAAAAAATAAAAAGGACTGAGGATGTAGCTTACTATAAGCTCCTGAGCGCATCCTCAATTTTAAAAAGGGGGAAAGGAGGAAGGAAAATAAACAAAGGAAAGAGGGAAGGAAAGAAAGAAAGAAAAAGAAAGAAAGAAAGAGAAAGAAGAAAGAAGAAAGAAAGAAAGAAAGAAAGAAAGAAAGAAAGAAAGACAAGCAAAAGAAGAAACTGAAGAAGCAACCTTGGCTAGCTGGGAGTGTTTTGCCATTTCACCCTGTTCCTGACAGAAAAGAAGGCAGATAGAACATGCTGAGGTGGAGTTAGGGGTTGCCAACTCCTTTGGTCACCTGGGTTGACCAAAATCCCAGTGACCTCATTTGGGAGAGTTTGAGGGGTCAAAACAGCAGAGAGAACCTCTGTGAAAACCAAGAGGGCTGGTCTGACTTTCTCTTTGAGGCTTTTGCAAGTCGCCTCTTCAGAGCTCGAAATCCCTGGAGGTGCAAGGAAGTGCTGGATTCCCCCAGCCATGGGTTACGTGGGACGTGGGACAGGGTCTCCACTGGTGAATGCCTGGCTGTGGGAGTGCCTGAAACACTTGGATTCCTTTCACTTGGAGGAGGATGGGCAGGCAGATCTGCCCTAGGTCAGAGCCTGTCTTGGGCTCCGAAGCACAGATCTGGTTAACCAGAAGGCCCATTTCTTTTTATCCACAAACTTGGGGTTACAATCAAACCTCCCCAGAGAGGACACTTCCATTTATTATGAGTTTGTGTCCATGAGAGGGCTTTGAAAACCTGAAATACTCTCCAACTCTGAGCTGCTTTCTGATTTTAACTTGCCACTGGCCTTTGGAGAGGAGATGGACGAGGAAGAAAATGAGCCAGAAGACAAGGTCAGGGCCTGGCGGGGTCCTATCTCAGGGGCTGAAGTGGGTCAGTGACCCTGAGGAATGAAGCTGTTTTTGAGTGAGAAAGCCAAGATGGAGGAGGGGTAGGCAGAGGGCAGCTTGCAGTCATCCCTGGAGAAACTGAGGCCAGTGCCAAGCTCAGTGTGAGATCAAGGGGGCAGAGAGAGAAGCTGGTTTTTCTCCAGGTGTGGACTTCGGGGAGTCACCCCTCCCCTCATGAGACAGGGAGGGACATTCATCTGTGGCGTGGTCTCGAGGGGACAGGAAAGGATAGCAGCAGGACAAACTAGATGGAACATGGGCCCGAGGCTCACAGCAGCAGCCCCCGCAGTTTGCAGCCAGGGGGACTGTACCGCAACTGCCAGCCAGGCCTGGCTCCCCCAGTGCAGAGTGGGACCCTCCTGTGATGGACTCTGCACGTAGCCAACAAAGGCCCTGGTGAGGCCAGCCTGGGGGGCGGCTTCTGGAAAGGATGCTGGTGTGGAAATTCAGAAAAGTCTGTACCTTTGACTCACAAAGTGCCAGACACTCGGTGGCACTTTAAATGCCGCAGATAAAAGAGTGAGAGACTCTCCCGGTGACAGGCGAGATGAGGGGTCAGGGACCTCAGTGCCTCTGAGGCTTCCATGCCTGGATAAAGAATAAAAACACCTTGGAGACCCCTGTGACCCCTTGTGCAGGGGGAGAATGTCAATGTGGCCCAGTCGGCTGGGGCAGCACAGAGCCTCAGGCCACATATTGCACAGGTCGTGGCATTGGAGAGACTGAAGGCTCTCAGCCTCCTCAGAGCCTCTGCTGACTAGAAGTCAGAAAAACTTTCAGGGCCCAGATTCAGGGGAAAAGGCCAGGCCTCAGGGCTCAGACCAGATCTTCCCCCTTATTGCACAGCTGTCTGTGTCCCTGTGTGGGCTTTCCATAGCTGTGACAAAATACCTGAGAATAACAGTTTAAAAGAGGAAAAGTAAACTTGCTGCAAGGTTTCAGTCCAAGGTCCTCTGGTTTCGTTGCTTTTAGGCTTGTGGTGAGGCAGCACCTCAAGGGTGAAGGGTGTGGCAGAGCAAAACTCCTCACCTCATGGCAGACAGGAAACAGCCAGAGCAAGTGAGCCTGACAGGAAGGGGCCAAGAGACCAGAATTTCCAAGGTCACACCCCACGACCCCCTCCCTTCATCGAGGCCTCAACTCCTGTTTCCATCCTTTCCCAATCACGCCATCAAATTCTGATTTCATCATCAATCCATGATGATGCCAGAGCCTGCACCATCCAAGCACCTCTCAATAGCTCCGCTTCTGAGCACTGCTACATGGGGAGCTAAGCCCCCAACAGATGAGCCTTGAAGGGTACATATATCAGATCCAGCCCATAGCAGTCTCTGACCCGGCTGCCAACCTCTAAGTAATGTCTGTGTGACCCGCCTGTTCCCCTCTCCTGACGACTACTTTGCACCCAATACAGAGGGATCTGGCTTTCTGCCCCCTGCCTCCATGGCTGGAATATGCTGTATATGAAGATTGTCTTCTTCACTGAGGCATCCCAGCGCCTGGCTAGGGCCTTGAGCTTTGTGGGGTCTTGCACCCACGTGAGGGTCCTATACTTGGTTGTATGAGGAAGAATGACAGGAGGCCATGTCTGAGCAAGGTACATGTGCGATGCGCACATGCATGCGTGCGTGTGCATCTGTGTGTATAAAAGCCTCTCTCTATGGCATCCTGCAGCCTGCATCTTTTCATGTCACATGGCTGCCCATTGGGCTGTGCTCTCTCTTTCTAAGTATTGCTGTAGATGCGTGCCCTTTGGGGTCCTAGCCTCTTACCCACTGCCTCATTGGTGGGTGTGTCCGGGCACCTGGCACTGAGAAAGTCTTATTTGGTGATTATTTCTGACATCTCTCCTGGCTGGAGTGGTGAGAGGCCACCTGGTTGCTGCCACTCAGAGGGCATCATTGTCTTGCCCATGACTACCCCCAGCAGTGGGGACAAAGGGGAGGTGTCATGAAGACTCCGCTCCCGGATACCTCCTCCATGTTTAGGTCCCTAATAGTGCATTTCCTTTTTTCTTAGAGTGGGTCTCCAGGGAAATGGTACTTACAGAGATTGAAGAGTTTGATACATGTCTCGCTTCCTCTCTTCTCGGAGGCCCTCAGAGAGAGCGGCAGAAGCTGGAGCCGGCAGGGGCTCCAAGCTGTTGGGTGAAGGAGCAGGGGGGTGATATGGAGACTCAGCCAATTTAGAAAGCACCGTGACCTGAGCACATTTTGCAGTATCAATGTCAAATTCTGCCGTTCAGGCATGCCATTAGTGTGCACACTGCCACACAGAAACCCGTGACACAAAGGTACAGCTGTCCCCACCCTCCAGTGCTTAGAAACTACTGGCTCTAATGAGAAACGAGAGCTGAAAGGAGAGAGATGGGGGGTGGGCTGACACTGCGGGCTGGCGCTGTGTGTTGGAGGAGCTGACCCACTTCTTCTAGAGGTAAGGGGCCCACTGAAATGACACTTAAATTAGCCACTGCTCCCTGCGCTAGGTCTCCTTTGTCCCCTTCCTGCTCTTGGAGGGAGCCCTGTCAGTATGCCCCGCAGCTGCTTTCTTTCTCTTCTTTCTTCCTGGGAGCACTGTCATCCGACATCCAGTGGAATTTTTAGGACCATCGACTCCCCTGATTCTAGCAGCCCTCTTAACAGAGACAGGACAACTCAAAAGAGAGTGCGGGTGGGCATTCATCACGCTGAGCATCTCTCTTTTTCTCTCGCTTTTTGATTGTGCTATGAGTTATTTAGCCAACAATAGATGTTTATGTATATTTTTTTAGAGACCGTATTTATTAACAGCCTGCTAAGGGGGAGGCTGGGAGATTTATACAGAAAGTGCAGCGAGTTAAAAGGGACAATTAGAGGAGCAGAAAGAGATATGGAGAATGGAATTGTAAAGGATATTTTAACGCACAGAGGTTCTTGAGATATTTTCCAAGTAGACAGAAAGGTAAAAGAAAATTGGCCCATTACGAGCTGATAGTGGGGGACTGGTGACACGGACGGAGTAATAGCTGATGGGCAAGCCGCCTGTTTAAAGAAAGGTGAAGCCAGAGAGCAGGGACGGCAGGAAACGAGCCAGGGTGCAAGAGCGGCCGGGTCAGGAGGTTTCAAATCAGTGTTGGACAGGGCCCCATCAAAACGTGCACATGCTTTTCCCTGAGGAAGGATGGCTTTCTCCAGGTCCTTGGAGGGGAGGACTGGGAGAGGGCTCTGATCAGTGGCTGATTAGAGCAGTCTGGGACTTTATATGAATATGAAGAATGATTTGCTGATGACTCCCGACCCCCTCTCAGAAAACCTGTTATCGCTAAGCTCAGGCCCTGCAGCCTCTCTGAGAAGCCCTTCTGCACCATCCCCCAACCCCTCCAACTTCTGGCCTTTGTGGTCCCTGCTGGCCAAGGATTGCTGGGTGGTTAGTCAGATGATGAGCAAACATTTGCTAAGTGGAATTCTTGGCTCCTTGGCAATGAACAGCCCTGAGCAGAAGGGGGAAATGAGATGCAGTTCATGGGAGAGGTCCTGGGAATGCTGGTGGTCTGTCAGAGTGGAGGTGGCTGAGGGGATGTCAGGGAAGGGGCGTCTGGCAGGTCAGGGCGGGCAGGCCCTGGGGAATGGGACAGCAGGGAGCACAGGCCATGGAGGCCAAGCGGTTACGGAGCTGAGCTTGGAAGCTGAGCTTGGAAGCAGCAGGTGTCTGGGGATGAGACTGTGGCCCAGGCAGATTTCCAGCAAGCGCTCTAGCTTGCTGGCACAAGGGAAAGATCTGGCTGAGCACAAGAGGCAAGTGTCGATGATGATGAAACCCACTGTTGAGGAACATGCGCAAGGGTGCCACGGTGGCAACCACGTGCTTTCGGAGAAGCTGGGGGGCGAGTGGGAGAGCGCAAGTGTGGGAGCCACACATTGCCTCCACTTCCAAGGTAGAGCTCCAGTCTCTGAGTGGGGCCCCTTTGGCTTCCCCCCTGCCTGGTGGGTCTCCCGACACCCCAGCGAGCAGTGCTCCCAGCTGTCAGCGTGCCATTGCTTACACGGATCCCAGAGGTGGTACCTCCAGCCTCCAGTTTGGAATCTTCCCCATACTCTTCTCTGGCCTGTTTTGAGCCTCTGAGACCCCAGGGTGCTCTCTTTCTCTGAGTGTCCCCATCCCAGCTGAGCTGCTCATCTTTGTGGGATTCAGGTGCTAACACAGGCACCAATCCCACACCAGCAGGGAATACATGTTTCTCCATGTAGGATCTGAGTTCCTTACAGAGAGCCTTGGCTTCTCGCTTTTATGTCTCTGGAGCCTGGACAATAGCTGGCACCAGGGGGCCTTGGGTAGAGTTTGTGAGATGAACAGTAGAGAATCAACCAAGCTGTGGGGCGATGGGCTGTGCAGAAAGACTCTGAGACCACCAGGGCCCACGCTGTTCCTCCAACAGGGCTGTCTCTATCCTTTTGTCACTCCAGAGAGGAGATGGTCCCTCCTGGGGCTCCCTGGGAGCAAAGATGGCAGAGGGGCTGAGCTCCTCAGAACAGAGGGGTGTGGTCTCAGCCCTGGGGAGGACAGGAACACATCTCCCTACCCTGAATGACTCAGGGGGTGACCAGATCTAGGGAAGAGAGAAGCCTTGTGTTGCCCCTGATGGCAGCCATTTGTTTTGATGTTTGGGATAATGGTGGCATCATAGCAAAGACATCAACAGAACTGTGTAGCATGTGAGCTGCTGAGTGACAAGTGACATCATCTGCAACAGAACTGCCTTGATTCCCCCGACCTCTTAGAAGAGAAAGCTTCTCAGAGTCTACAAGCACAGCTGGTATCTTGGACTCTCACTGCCCAGCCTGTAATAATAGCAACCAAAGACCATACCAGGTGAGGCAGAAGTAGTGCCTTTAGAAGACATTAGCATTTCTCCTTTTGACATTCCACTTCCACCATAGAGTACTTACTAAGTCTTTTTTTAAAAAATTTAATAAAGTGCTTAGACTCTTGATTTTCCCACTGAGGGCCTTGCTGTCTGAGGTTCAAAATGAAATCAACAACATAACAACCTCTCTGGGTTCTAAGGGACAGCCAGGCCCTAGCACCAGGCTGGGGCAGATCAGGGAGCCTGTCAGGAGTGACTACAGGCATGAGCTGATTTGTTCTGCAGTCAGCCTATCCCTTTTCGTGAGTGTCCCAAGCCTCACACCATGAAAGACTTGTCTATCCAGGCCTGAACACAGTCCTCCACTCCATCTGGGGAACTCCTTCCTTCCTCCAAAGCTAGGGAGGCCGACGCAGCCTCCAGGCCCTTCCGCAGTTGTCCTTGGCACTCCTTGGCCTCCTGGAAAGCCCACCCAGTGCCAGATGCCAGGAACTGGCTGTCCCCTGTAGGCCACCACCCAGCCCCGTGAGAATCAAGAGCTCAGTGGCTGCATCTGAGACTCTTGGTAACAGGCCAGGAAGGATTCAGGCCCAGCCTGCTCTGGAGAGAGACACAGAGACAGTGCCAGTCCAGTGCAGCCAGAATGTGGGAAGCCAATCATGATCTGGGCATGGGAGGGGAAAGTCCATAGAACAGCGAGCCTGTGTGTGTGCACGTGCGTGTACACGGATCCATGCTCTTGTGCATCCCTATGAGTCAGTGCACCCCTGCCCCCTATGGCTCCTCCTGCCAACAAATGTGTTGTGTTCTGAGCTGTGCTGGGCTAGGCTCGCCTACCTCTCAAGCCCAGGATCTGCCACGCCTTCAGGAATGCAAGGTTAGGAAACAAAAAACAATGTTCTTGTCCAAGAGAATTTTTTTTTATTATTTTTCTCTCTTAATTGGATTCAGTGTTTCTCACTCCTCACACTCACCCTCTCTGGTGGGGAATTCAGGTCTGTGCAAAGTGCAAAAGAGACTGCTCGCCTAGGCCACTGGCTGGCAGCCCAGCTCCCCTGCCTGGGCTTGCCCCCTTTGTTACCTGTGTGCCTCTTATCCCTGCTCCTGACCCCTGAGTCTGGCCCCCTGACCTCTGTCCATGCATGGACATGCCAGAAGGGTCAGGAGGAACAGGGTCTCTCTCATGCAGATGCCTGAGATGGTCTTGAAATGCCCTTAATGTTTCCCTTCTGCTAAGGCCACCCAATGCTTCCCTCCTGCCCTTGCTACACAGGGCCCGTGCTGGGTCACTCACCAAAGAACCTCAAGTCAAAATTCAGCAGTAGATCCATGCTGGAGGCCTGGGCTCCTCCTCAGAGGCTCCCTGGCCTGTCCAGATTATCACTGGCCAAATGCTAGGCTGAGAACACTGTCCAGCCACTTGGACTAACACTGTGGACGCTGCTGGGCCTGCTGGCATAAAAGCCCCAGAACCCCTTCTTTCCTTTCTCTGTCTCGATGGCCCCTAGTTTCTGGCTCCCTGACGTCCAACAAGCTGCTTCCCACTTCTCATCCTGACACCCACAGCTTTATAGTAGGAATAATGGGGTGCTCCAGGGTGCCAGACAGGCTTGTGTTGCATATAAAAACAAGGTGATGTTCTAAATATCTAAGGACAGTGGTACCCTGAAGAAAATCTCACTGCCTGTCTTTCTCTCTAGCCTGTCCCACTGACATCTTGCCCCAGGTCCCAACAGGCCCAGGTTACATAGGGACTATTGTTGCCAGGTTGGGATTCCAGACAAAAATTCTGTAACTTTTCTTCTTGCTAGAAATCACCAATACAATCCTTAGTTCAGCAGATATAGTTTTCCATATAGTTTATACACATGATAAGACATACAGTTTGGTAACAGAGTGGGGCAGGGAACCTGTGCATTTGTATATATGTGTATATATTTATATGTGTAGTGTGTGTGTGTATATATATATATATATATAGAAGTGGATGTAGGTATAAAACTGCACCTTCTGTGAGAATTTCATTGCATGTGATGAAGCTCTACACTTCAGCCTCTGATGATCTTTCCTTTGGTGATTGGTTCTTAGACCCCAGCAGCTGGACCTGGGTCTGCCAGGGTTGCCTGAGACATCAGGAACAAGAGGCATTACCCTTACGGGAGGAAATGAAGGTGACATAGGGTTGGATTCGGGACAGGTTCACTACATGGCCTCAGGCACAGGCCAAAACGTCACCTGCTCAACTGCTCTGACTGCTGTTCAACCCAGCTGTCTCTGGTGAGCCTTGTTTGTCCTGAGTCCTGCTTCCTCCAGGAATGGCGGGAACCTTTGGGCCTCTTCAAATGATAAGGATTCCACAGAGCCCAGCCCACCTCAGGGGCACTTGTCCCATTGCTGCTGCGGAAGGACTCGCTGTGCATGACTTTTACTGCCTTGCTGGAGCAGACGCTGTCTGTAGGTGCTTGGCGGGGGCTGGCCGGGACAGCTGAGTGAGATGTGCTTGCCAATCCCCTCCCGTCTAGGGCTATACACTTTGGGTTTATAATCCACCAAGTAGGGTCCAGACAGCAGCCCAAGACTCTATCAGCTTTTTCCTGAAACCCAGCAGATCTTCCACTTGTAAAAAAAAAAGAAGAAAAGAAATTCTGTTCCTTGGTGGACATGTGGCAGTGCTGGGTGCTGGTGCCCTGGGTCCTCAGCGGAGGGTGACCGCCAGCCCCAGTATCCAGGCCAGGAGTGAGGCTCCCAGGGAATAGCCTGAGGATGCCTGCTGCACCCCGCTGGGGGTGCGGATGGGGGTCCTGCGGGCACACTTGCCCTTCCTCTTGGGCTGAGCTGTGGGCATGATGTCAAAGCTGAACTTGTGCTGGTAATCGGGAGCATAGTCCTGCAGCTCATGGGGCTGTTTCCTGGTGCCTGCCTTAGAGATCTGGTTGCGGTTCCTGTGGCTGGTGCAGTTCTTGCCTGGCTTCTTGTAACCTGACCTGGAGCCAGGCTGATGGCTGTGCGGATGGCCCCTGTCCCTGGCTGGGCCACGGGCCGGGTGGTGCTCTTTACGGGCAGCCCTGTCCGTGGTGGTGAGTGTATGCGACTTGATCTGGTGTGGGGACGCCGGGCCCGTGCAGTTCCGGAAGTCCTCAGCCCTCAGCAGCTTCAGGTCCTGGCCTTGCCGCAGCTCAGGGGACGCACAGGGGACAGCAGAGCTGGAGCCTCGGAACCGCCGCAGCCATTCCCACAGGGAGCGCGCCTGGCAGCCACAGTCCCAGGCATTCCCATTCAGGCGGAGGAACTCCAAGGCTGCCAGGGGGGCCAGGCAATCGCCCTGCAGCTCTGAGAGACTGTTGTTGAAGAGAAAGAGGGTGGTCAGCCTGCGCAGGTCATGGAAAGCCTTGGGGTGGACCCACTGCAGCTGGTTTTCATGTAGGAGCAGTCGGTCCAGGTTCACCAGGCCCCGAAAGGTGCCCTGGCCCAGGCTCCACAGCTTGTTGCCATGAAGAAACAGGTGGCTGAGATTGACCAGGTCCACAAAGATGTCATCCTGCAGGTACTCAATGTGGTTGTCCTGCAGGTAGAGGTACTGCAGGCTATGCAAGCCATTAAAGATGCCCACTGGCAGCGCGCTGAGCCCGCACTTGTAGAGGTAGAGGGCGTGAAGCTTCACCAGGCCCTGGAAGGTTTCAGGCGCCAGAGTTCGTAATTGTCGATTGTCGCCCAGGTCCAGCTCTTCTAGGTGCACAAAGCCCTCGAAGGTGTTGGGGTCAATGTAGGTGATGTTGTTCGAATAGATCCACAGGGTGACCATGGCGGGGCTGAAGTGGCCCTGCTGGAGGAGGGTGATGCGGTTGTTCTGCAGGAAGATGCGCTCACTGTCCTCGGGGATGCCCTCAGGGATGGCGGCAAAGTTGTGTGCCTGGCAGCTGACTGTCATGGGAGCCGGGTAGCACACACAGTCCCTCGGGCAGCCGCTGCCCAGGGGCAGCTCCACAGCCAGCAGCAGCAGCAGCAGCAGCAACAACTCCACACAGCACCCTGGCGGGGAGAGAGACAGCATAGCCAGTCAGGGGCTGCCTGAAGAGTGGGAAAGAGACAGAATACAGAGGATGGTCCTGTGCACGTCCCCTCCTGGGCCTACTGGGGCTCCTCCCCCTTCTGGCCTGTGCTGAGGGTCTGTCAGGAAGCCCCCTGAGAGCCTGGCCCCAGAATGGAGGAAAGCAGAGGTCAAGGTCCTTGTCTTGACCTTATTTATCTTAGACTGGAAATCTCTCCTACTTCTTGGCACCTCATACCTATGGAGGATGAATCCTCACTGGGTGGGAGGTACATTTGGGGCAAAGGCCTCGATCACCCCATATCCAAATGTTCCTGGGCCCTGCCTCCTCAGGTTGTCAGCCCTGCTGTGTGAGGGGCCACATCCACAGACACAGCCAACCAGCCTCTGGGTCTTGTCCCAGTGCAGCCACTTGCTTACCGTGATCGGCGTTCACAGAGAGTGATTCTAAAAAAGTAAATATCTCCCACGGAGTCCTGAGGAATCATTTTATTTAAATTATTTCCCCAAACAAGCAAAGCATGCATGCATGATGCCAAAATGCACCTCAAAAGATGTTTCACTTTCAGGGCCTTCCACAATCCTCACACACGGGGTGTCTCCTCTGTGCCCCAATTTCCTCATTTCTAAAAGACAGGTAGCAATAGTGCTCCCTCACAGAGCTGTGCAGATATACATGTGACGGACGGGAGGTGGCACCAGGGCTGATACGTACACTGCTTTGGGGTTCATGAAACTGCCAGATGGACACTGCCTCGATCGAGTCCACCTTCGAGTCCGTGCCCCTTCTGGCCTCCAGGCTGTGACTGCAAAGCCAGGCCTTGCCTCTCAACTGTCCGGAGCATTTCCTCTGTAGCTTCCCTCTAATTGGGCATTAATTAGGCATTCGTTAATGGATCCTTCAAATAATTTATTTTCGGATGTGTCCAGCCTGTGGTTGGGTAATAGCCCCACACTCATTATCGGAGCAGCCTCATTATGGACGATCGTCATTGCCTGCCTTTTTGCAGGGTCACAGCTGCCCCAAGTGGCCCAGCAGGCGCGCCAGGGTGGAGGGACAGGCTCCAGGCCTACAGACATCCACCCCAGAGGACCAGGCAGTCATCTCCTCCCTGCCAGGGTTGGCCTCTTGCCCCTTTTCTTCCAGCTTGTCCAGCCGTGCCTCTTGAGAGAGCCTGGGGGCAGTTCAGCACAGTCTTCCTGTTGCCAGCTGTGCCCAGAACATTCGGGCTAAGAGACACCCCCCCACACTTCAGGGCCAGTCAGCTGCCTGCCTGGCAGGCATTCTGCTGCTTGTCAATTGTCACCAAGGCCCATCTCTGCTAGGTGCTGGCCTGCTGCTGCCCTGGCCTAGCCGCTGTCTACGGTCCTGGCTGAGCAGGTCTCACTGCCACTGCTACCTCCTTGTTCCTGGCAGAAACTGTGTTGTACAGAAGTGACAGCTCCCAGCTGTTGGGAGTTATGGGCTCCCAGAGAGTGGCAGCTGCTTCCTGTCCCCCTGCAATCACCCGTCTTCAACTGCACGTTTCCAGCACATAAAAATCATTGCACATAATTTAGTTTCTTCATAATTGGGTTCGGTTGCGATTTCAGAGCAATTATGCCCTCAGTAGTGGCGGCAACACAGCATCAAGGACCCTTTCTGAACCAAACCATTCTCCGTGTTGCCCCTGCAATGTCCTCCACCACCCCAGGCACTGCACAGCCTATGGGCCAGGCCAAGACAACAGCCATCTCTACCTCAGTTTCTCCCTCCAGAGCATGACTCGAAGATGATCACTCTGACAGCCACGCTGTTTGGAAGCCTGGGTGTATCCTCTAGCCCCCAGAGCTGCCTCCATCTGCCCGGGAGCCCCAGCCCCGCTGGCGGAGGCAGGGACATGAGCGGGTAGGAGCCTGGGCTCCAATCCCAGCCAGCTCTCAGGGAGCCTGCCCCACACTAGCTGCGCCTTCTACAGGGCCAAACCTGCAGATCGCTTGGCTCAGCTTACACCTCTTGCCGTGTCCAGGCCTGCTTGCTTCCTGGAAGGCACACCTGTGAGTCTTCCCCAGGGAGTGGCCCCTTCCTGGCCACTCTAAGGGAGCCCGGGCTCTCCCTCTTGACCCAGGGCATTCACAGTGCTCATCATGCCCATCCCACATTTTAGGATGAAGGGGACACAGCAGTGCAGTTGCCACCAGAGGTTCTATATAGACAGAGGCATTTTCCACCTTCCGTCTGCAGCTGTGGGGCACGGGGTAGGGGTTGGGGTTTTGTCAGGCTTAGTGTTAATACCCTTCGATGTTTATACAGCTCTCTGGAGTTTACAGAGAGCTTCTGTCTGCACTCCTCTGATCTTTAGGCCTACCCTGTGTGCAGGGGTGTGGGGTGGCCCTCCTCTACCTGCTGTGTAGCTCTAACTTCCTAAGGCCCCAGAGAGCAGGGGTGGGGCTGGGGCTCAAGGGGAGACGTATGCCCAGCTCCAGGAAAAGAAAGATGCTACCTCCTGGGGATGTGTACAGAGAAACCAGCCAGGACCTCAGTAGAAGCAAAAAAGCCAAAGTGCCCCAAAATCCAGGTGTGATTTTAGTGAAGGATTTGTGATGAATGATGGTGGGAGGAAGGGGCCAGAGAGCAGGTAAGTGGGAAGGCGGAAGCCAAAGCCCTGGTCCTCCTCACCTTCCTCTGAGAGGGCCAGGACGATGAGGGTCAAGCTTTGGCCCCGGGCCAGGTTCCTGTCTCCTGTTACCTCAGAAAAGAACATGCTGCTGTGCTGGGATCTGGGCAACAAGGCCACGGGGACGACACGGGGCAGTTACTTCCTGCCCCAGGCCAGAGGACAGTGAAGGCTCTCTGGGAAACAAGATGGTGGGATTGAGCAGGGCAGCTGCCCTCCATCTCTCAGTACCGCCCAAGTGCCGGAGCCTGTGCCAGGGTCACCCCTCCAGCTACCTGCACTTCCCACTGGGGGACGAGGTCTCAGCTGATGGCCTCTGCAGCCTGGAAGCGCTCCATCCTCAAGCCCCTTGAGCTGTTCCAGTCAACTCTGCCCACTTCTGGCACCCCCTCGCTTAGCCAGTGGGTGCCAGACCCTGGATCATCACACTGCAGATTTCTTCCCATGGAGGCAGGAGCTGCGTTGCCATGGCTCCTCCTGTGCCCCCTTCATGCGGCCTTTGGGAGCCTTGATTCGCTGATTGCCTGATTAATGTATTAACAATGAGGCCTGCGCATTGCTGTGCATTTGAAGACTGCAAATTAGCAGGAATCCACGTCTCTGTGGAGGGCCCTGCACTCCTCATATGGCCTCTCAGCCCCCTGGGCGGGGGGCTGCTGGTGTCCGAGGGCTCTGAAGAGGGCAGACCTGGGGTTTTGTCCACTTGCTTCCTGAGGGTGATGCACTCTGTTGCCCAGCTGCCCCCAAACCTCCCGGCCTCCTGCATCAGAGCTCACCGGGGTCTCCACAGCCTCATTCAGTCCTTCAACCATTCACACGTGCCCCCTGCCCCGGAGTCTGCATAGTAGAAGTGGCAGTGTGTGGAGGGCCTAGGGAAAGCCTCAGTCACACCGCACTAGGAGGGTGGGGAAGTCATAAGACCCGGAAGTCTGGTCAGATGCTGGGGCCTAGGGCCCAGGTGCCTGGTGGGGGATGGGGAAAACTGGAGGAGGGGCTCAGGAAGGCTCCTGCTGACCCCTGTGCCATCTGCCAACATTGCTATGTCATTGGTTAACAATGTGGCACCAACAGTTTCTCAGCCTCTTGGAATAGATCTTTAAAACAGGGCTGAGAGCCAGGGATTTAGCTCAGTGGCATAAGCACCTGCCTGGCAAGCGCAAGGTCATGAGTTTGATCCCCAGTAAAAAAAAAAAGACAAAAAACAAAAACAGGGCTGAGAAGAGCTCTTGCACCCAGGGCTGTCTTAGGACTCTGTAAGAAGGTTCCAGTTCAGCATGGCACCAGCACAAAGGATGTGCACGCAAGGGAGGTGGCACTGTTTCAGGGCCTCCTTTCTGCAAATCTTAACCCCACGGGCCAGGCAGGGACAGTGGGAAGGTGAGTGGTCTGAGTACAGATGACTTCCTTCCCCAGTCCTTTCAGCAGCCCCTAGATGTGCTTATGAATGGTCCCATGGGGGACAGACCTGGTGAGAAGGGTGGGAAGGCAAAGCCAAGGGGCATAGCATGTGCAAAGGCACCGAGGTGGGAAGTCAGGTAGTAAACACTGTCTTTTTCTGCCCCCTTCTAAATAGACAGAGCTTTCACAGGGACTGTAACCTCAGTTCAGCTGGGCCAGTAAAACCCAGGGTTGGGGTGGCTGGAGGGCTCTGAGCTGGGTCTAGCACTGGCAAGGCTCCTGCTTCAGGCCCTGGTCAGAGAGCCAGTGTGGCAGGGGCTCCACAGGCTCTGGTTTTAATGCTTACTGTGTTCTTTACATGGAGCCTCCTGAAGGAGGAACACCGTACCTCTCAGTAAGCACCTGGCCAAGCCCTCAGCAGAGCAGACGGACAAGACTATGGCCCTCACTCTGTTCCTCTTAGGCTCCAAGGTCCCAGCCCTCCCCTTGCAGGTCCCAGGGCCTCCATGAGGCTTGGAAACCACCCAGGCACACAGTCAACTCTCTGGCTCTGCAGTCACCCCTCTCCTCTGCTCAGGCTGAGCTCCCCCTGCCCCCAGCCTCCCAGCTCCTCCATTCTAAGCCAATCGATGCTAACTGAATGCTCTCTGCTGCCTGAGTAACCGCCTCAGGCCAGGCCAGCTGCACTCAAGCAGTTGCTGGCGCCTCAGGCCACTTGGCACTTTTACCACTTGTGTCCCAAGCACTGGCCCTGATGCTTCCCCCCCACCCCTCACAGCCTGTTTCAGCCCTGAAGACAAGGAAGCCAGCCAGAGTACAGCTGGGATCTCCTCATCAGACCCCACTGCTGGGTGTGTGGAGAGCCAAAGAACACGCTTGAGGAAGAGAATGTGTTTTAGAGCCGGAGAGACCTGGATTCAAATCCTGGCTTCCTACTTAACGAGTGCATTTCTGTGAGCCCCATTTTCCTCACCTATAAAATGGGGATGATCACTTAAAGTTCTAGTCTGGCCCTTTTAAGTGTAGACACTGACATCCATCTGCCTTGCCTACATCTCTATCTCTCAAATGTATTCTGTCCGAACTGCACTTTGCTCTTCCCCAACATGCTTCCTCCACCCGAGTCCTCTCAAGCCCAGGTAAAGGGGCTCCTTTCCCTATGGCTGTTCTGGCTACGCACCTTAGAGTGCCACCTTAGAGTCACAGTGACTCTTCCACCCTCAGCCTACAGCCAACACCCTGGAAGTCCCTGCAGCTCAACCTCAGGATTCATCCCAAATCCATCACTTCAGGAGGTCACCACCATCATCACTTGGCAATCACAGCAGCCTCTTAAGTCGTCCCTCTGCCCCTGCTCCTGCCTCCACATATCTTCTCATATAGAAGCAGGAAGACTCAGCAAAAAGTCTGAGTCTCCCAAACCCTTCTGGGTCCCCATCTTACCCCAAGTCACCTCTGGCCCAGAGGGCCCCCCCTTTCCAGCCACGCTGAG
Organism: Dolichotis patagonum; assembly: GCA_004027295.1. Classification (NCBI taxonomy): domain Eukaryota; kingdom Metazoa; phylum Chordata; class Mammalia; order Rodentia; family Caviidae; genus Dolichotis; species Dolichotis patagonum. The sequence continues at coordinate 4,520 of PVJX010029002.1, read as the reverse complement.
CACCCTCTGTCCTTCCCCCACACACAGTGTCCCACTGTGACCTTTGCCACACTGTTCCTCTGCTGGGAACACGTCCCGGGGCTCTACCTGAGGTACCCGCTCAGTGAGGCTTCCCCTTAGCCTGTTTTAAAGTTGTCCCTTCCCTCCACATCTTTCACCTTCCAGCATGTCAGACAACTTACTTCTTTATTGCTTTCTGATTCTTCCCATGGACTCCACAAGGATCACTCCGACTGATGCTCCCTGCATAGGGGAGGGGCTCAGAAACCTGGCTGGGCCGGGGAAGCATTTCCTGAGAACTGAGGGTCAGAAAGCTCTTGGCCCCAGGGCCCGCCTCACGTCAACTAACACAATGGTTTTTCTCAGCTCTGAGGAGACATAGCTCCTCTGGGGTGAGAGCAGACTCCATTTTGGCTCCTCTGAGGGCCCATGGGTCCACCTCAGAGGTGGCAGATGGTAAGGAGAGCTCTAGGAAGGAGGATCCAGCACCACATCCATGAAAGGATTGGAGCAGAGTGACCAGAATGAGTTTTCTGGCATGGAGGGGCTTCCCAGGATGTGAGACTCTCCGTGTTAAAATTGGGACAGTCTCAAATCAACTAAAATGTTAGTCACCCTAGCAGGGGGCCAGGACTGTAATCCTCTCATAAAAACCTCCTGGGTGCAGGAGGGGGAGGAGGAGGGGTCAAACAGGCAGACATGAAGCCTGCGTCACAGCCACCTCAAGGGAGGCAGGCCTTGGTTAGCCGGAGCTGATGCGTGGGCCTGTGGACATACGTGCATACATGTGTACATGTGTGTCTGGGTGTGCATGTTTAATGCATGTGTATGAGTGTGCAGGCCTGTGGGTTTACGCTTGTGTACATGTGTGAACACACATTCGCCTCTGGGAACCACTGGTGGCAGCCTGCGATCCTTTTATACTGTAGCACCGGTTCATACCATCCTAGGGAAGAGGCTGGGCCTTCTCCTGAGGACAGGCATACATGGGGAGGAGCACTGTGCGAGGTACCCGTCTTATCTCAGTGCTCATTCTCCTTTTGCTTTAGCTCCCGCTCTCTTCCTGACACGCTGAATTATGTACCCACCCCAGGCTCCTCCAGTGCACCAGGATTGCTCTCAGCTGAGAAGTGGGCGGCTCCTTGTTAGAATAACCTTTCCGCTTTCATCTGCCTGGGCTGGTCCCTGGGAACAGGCCTGGCTGGAAATGCCATGCTAATTGGGTTCCCAGCTTCTCTGAGGGCCCCATGGGAGCAAATCCAAACCCCTGGCCCCTGCCCATCTGGTCTACCATCTCCTTGCTGGGAGGCTCTGCCTGGGAAAGGGCTTGGAGGCTGGCACACAGGCAGCTCTGCACCCAGGCACCGCCTGGCACCTCTCACTTTGACAAGCTCAGATGGGTCCCAAACCCTCTGCAGGCCCCAGTTCTTTGCATGGAAGCTGGAGTCAGCACCTGACTTACAAGTGTGAAAAGCACCTGCATGGATCAGCCCAGCAATGGTGCAGGGAGGCCCTCCCACAGCTGTGATGACTTGTTACTGCTGATGTTACCAAAGAGTGCTGCTCCCAGGTGGCCTTAGGGCTGCCCCAACCTTCAAAGGAACTTAATTTTCATTTCCCCAACTTTGAGGCTCCCAGACCCTAGATGGCAGGCGGACCTGACAGCTCCAGCCAAGAAGGGCTTAGCCCAGGGTTGAGATGCCCAGTTAGGATGAAGGGAAGGCGGCTGGGCCTCTTGACTTTGCCCCATCACAGTCTATCCATCTTTATCTAGACCTAGCAGCTCTCTGTAGGAAGCTCCAGTCCTGTGGACTCTGCCTCTGCCTCCTGCTGCTTTATCAAATGTGCCCTCATGTTACTCAGTTTTGCTTCTTAGATTGGGTGCCCCATACTTGGGCTATGCAGCCTGGACTCCATGACTGAGGGGTTCTGGAAGCCCACTCTTCCCAGAGGTTTCTGGGCTCTGTCTCCTACCTGGGCATCTGGTAGAGTCACCTGTCCCTCCCCAAAACAACAGAAAACTGGGGACCCACTCATGTACACCCTAAGTGATATGTCCTAGGTCTGCTGGTGAGGCAAGGGGAAGTCAGCAACACAAAGCAGGAGACCAGATGCCACCGCTGAGAAGTGGGCACTGAACTGTGCCCTTATTCTTGGTCCTTAGGAGAGCCAGCCCTTCCTTGCTGCAAGAGAAAAGCATTCCCCACTGGCATCTGGGCTCCAAGCCAGCCCATACCTGTCAATCACCCTGCTCTGCATCTGTCCACCCACCCCACTCACGTGAAAGTCTGAGCTCCCCGCTTGGTTCCACAGTGATGGAAGACATAGCTACTTCCTCATGGGCCTCCATTCTGAGAAGGGAGACAACTGAACAGAAGTAACCAGAAAAATCGCAAATGGTCCTAGAAACAGGAAGAAGGGACGATTCTGGCAAATGAAGGAAGGGAGGTTGCCGGGGGCGGCCTTCCTGAAGAGTGACATCTGAGCTGACACCCAGAGGGTAAGAAGCAGCCAAGGAACAGCCTTCTGGGCAGAGAATGGCTGCTGACAAGGCCCTGGTGCAGGACTGAGCTTGGTGCCGATGAAGGGAGATGAGGTAAGAAAGGAAAAGGTCAAGCTTTAAAGGCCCTAAAGGCCACAGTAAAGTGTTTGGATCTAATTCTGGGTGTGGCAAGAAGCTGCTGAAGAGACTGAGATCGGAGAGACGTGACTGGATCTGAGGGGCAGCGTTGAGGAATGGGCTGATGGGGAGGAAAAAAGAGGCAAGAAGGCTGGTGGCTCTTGTTGGAGCCCTGGAGACAGAATGATGGACAGCCTGGAGAAATGTTCACAGGGACCCATGTGCAGGAGAAAGGGTCGGGTGGGGCATCACGGGATGGCTTTCAAGCTCTGGTCCAAGTGACCAAGAGGATGAGGGTACCCTGAGAGACTGAAGGAACCCAGAGAAGCAAGCTTGAGGACAACCAAGGGCTCAGTTTGGGACATATGAAGCTTGAGAGGCCTCCTAGGATGTCTAATTGGCAGCAGCTGGATGCGCAGAAGAGGTGCCCAGAGGTGAGCAGTCCCCTTGAGAGCCATCGGCATAGAGATGGCATTTCAATCGTGGGAATGGATGAGGTCACCTAGGAGAGTCAAGCGAGGAGGACTGAAACCCGTGGCAGCACAACAGTTTGCGAGCAGGGGTGGAGGAGAAGTCAGCAAAGGAGAGTGGACAGCTAGTGAGGTCAGAGCCAAGCCAGGACAGTGTGATGTCACCTTATCCAAGAGTATTTCCCGAAGGAGTAAAAATATCAGTGGGATGACGGCTGGTTAGAGTTTATGTGAGGACAGCAAAGTGTCCAGCTGATTTGGTAGAGGTCATTGGTGGCCCTGCAAGTTCCTTCTTGGTAGGATGGTAAGTGCAGGGGCGAAGAAGGGAGAAAGGCACGGAACTGGATTGGCCAGGACAGGTAAGGGTGTCCCGGAATCCCAGGGACTCATAACAACAAAAGCTTGTGTCTCAGTCCTGAGACAGAGGGGCAGCTGAGGCTCTTTTCGGGGACCCAGGCAGGAGAGCATCTGCATCTGAAACACTGCTGGGAAAAGATGTGACATGGCCAGTCGCTGGCTTCCTGTGTCTGTCTCAAGGGTGCCATCACTACTGCTCATGGTTCACTCAAAAAAGTCACGTGGTCCTCCAGTCATCACAGGACAGGGTGGGGTGGGGATCTCTCGGGGAGCAGGGAGTTTGGGTACAGTTCACCTATGCAGGCATTTTTCCCACCAAGGGAGCCAAGAAACAGAGTAGAATGTCCTGGGGAATGGGCTAAGGGAGCTCATTATTATGATATGCAGTTTTTTTTGTTTATTTTTTGGGATGGGGTCGCTATGAAGTTCAGGCTGGCCTTGGAATCCACTACTGAGCTCAGGTTGGCCTTGAACTCATGGTGATCTTCCTGCCTCAGCCCCCTGAGTGCTGGGATTATAGGCATGCACCACCACGCCCAGGTAAGGGAGCTTATTATTGTCTTCTTTTTAAAATTTTTTAAAAATTACAGTTTTTATCGTGAATTGGCACACAATAATTATACATATTTATAGGGCACAGTGTGACAATGTGTAAATGATCAGATCAGGCTAACTGGCAAATCTATCACCTCAAAGATTTATTTACTATTTCTTTATGTCAGGAACATTCAAAATCCTCTTTATTAGCTATTTTGACATATAAAATTAATTGCCAACCAGAGTCACCCTGGCATGCAACAGAACATGAGGAGTCATACCTCCTGTCCAACTGCACCCTGTACCCACTAACCCCTTCTCTGCCTCCCTCATGCCCTCCCAGTGTTTGTGTTTGGAGATGAAAGAAATAGCCTGTGTGCATGCCAGCGAGCATGATTCAGGGGGACAGGAAGAGACGGACGTCAGCAGCAGGCAGGGAAGGACAGAAGAAACCAAGGTCCCGAGCTCAGCAGGGACACCTGTAATGGGGACAGTGGCATCCCCAGAGAAGACCATGGAGTTAGCCTTGGATAACT
>PVJX010029001.1:0-23330 GCA_004027295.1 Dolichotis patagonum | reverse complement strand
TGGAAGACAAAGTAGGTAAAAACCTCAAAGATATAGGGGTAGGAAGAGAATTCATGAACAAGAACCAAAGTACACGGGAAGTACTTCCCAGAATCAATAACTGGGATCACATCTTATTAAAGAGTTTCTGCATGTCAAAAGAGATTTCCAGCAGAGTGAAAAGAAAACCCACAAATTGGGAAAAAATCTTCATGGACAGTGCCTCACACAAAGGACTTCTGTCTAAAACTTATAAAGAGTTAAAAAAAATCAGACCCTCGAAATTCAAAGACCCAATTCAAAAATGGGCATCTGAAATGAATACACAGTTCTCAGATGAAGAAATACGAATGGCAAATAAATACATGAAAAAATGTTCATCATCATTAGTCATGAGAGAAATGCAAATTAAAACCACACTGAGATTTCATCTCACTCCAGAAAGAGTGGCCAAGATAGAAAACACTACCAACAACAAGTGTTGGAGAGGCTGTGAGGAAAAAGGAACTCTTCTACACTGTTGGTGGGAGTGTAGACTGGTGCAACGACTGTGGAGGTCAGTCTGGAGATTCCTCAAAAAGCTGGGTATGGAAGTCCCATTTGACCCAGCTATTCCGCTTCTAGGCATATTCCCAGAAGAACTGAAAACATCATACCACAGTGATATATGTGCACCCCTGTTTATAGCAGCACAATTTGTAATAGCCAGATCTTGGAAACAACCTAAGTGCCCATCAACTGAGGAATGGAGAAAAAAGTTGTGGCATTTTTATACAGTGGAGTACTACTCAGCTATAAAGAATGATCACATTGAGATATTTATATATAAATGGACAAGACTTGAGACCATTCTCTTAAGTGAAATAAACCAAACTCACAAGGGTAAATACCATATAGTCTCCCTAGTATGAGATTTGATAAGAGTATATAAGACTTTATGGTAAGCCTGAGTCCCCATCTCATAGTTGAAGTCCTTCAAAGTTTTCAATCATCAGTTGGAATGGTTTTATCCTGTTTTGTTTGACTATATCCTATGTGATGATATCAACAGCTCTTTTGAAGAAAACATTATGACAGCTATTGCTGATTTAATATCATCCTTCTTAGAAGTCCTACCATGCTTTTTTTGTTCTACTACCATTGGTTGTATCTATCATATTGTGTCTTATTGGGATTTGAATATGTGTGATAGTTTAAACAAAAATTTTTTATCATAAATGATATATTATAGTACCCATTGATCATTTTCTGTTATTTGGTTCAGAAAGCTCTGTAATTATTTCACTCTATGCATGGCTTTATACTATTGTGTTATGTTTGATATTATTGTATTTGAAACTATGCTCAACTATAGCAGAGTAAGAGATATGGTGTTAGCTACTGTTGATGTCCAGTTGTCTTAATATAAAGTACTGTGTAGCCTATGTTGTCCTGTTCTGATCTGCTCTGTACTGCCCCCTTTTGTTTTATTCTCTTTCAAATAAAAAAAAGAAATGTAACCTAACAAAAGAATTATAACACATTTTCTCAATGAAATCTTAGATGATATGATAGAGAAAAAAAGCAGTCACAAAAATGTGTAACAATATTACATGAAATAAGCTTGAGGTCTAAACTAATCACTATTTTAAATAGTTTACAATGCTTTTGTTTGAGAAAATCTTATATATAAATGTCATGTTCTGAGATGTGTGATATGATCTACTTATACCAAAATACCTCACCGCTTGGGACCTCAGATAGCAAGAAACCTGAATAACAGCAATTGAATCGCAGAAGCACAATACAGCAATAGAATAGATTCCTCCCAAAATGTCCTTGGAGAGACAGAACCTTACTTCCATTATGATTTTATTCTATATTTAATTTTATTATTATTATTACTAATAGTAATAGAATTAGTATATGTTTGCAGTTCATGCACTCTATAATCATCTTAGGGAGTTGGTACATTTACATAAAACAGCTTGTTTCTTTTTTTCCTTTTTTCCTCCCTGCCTCCACCCTTGTCTAACTCTCTTTTTCTATTTTTCATTCTGGTTGTTTCTATTAATCTTAGCATATAATTTCCCCACTCATTGAGGGTATTATTTTCCTCCCCAAAACATAAATGCACCCTATTTACCCTGTCCTCCTCACCCCTCAGCCCTGGCCTTCTGGACCTCTTTCCATTTACAAGAGATCTATCACCTTGTCTCCTTCTGTTCAAACTCCATTTTTCTCTTAGTTTTTCTTTGCCTTATTCAAATAAGAAATATCACATGGTATTCAAGCTTGTGTGTCTGATTTATTTCACTCAATATTGCATTTTCCAGATACAACCATTTTCCTATAAATATCTGAAATTTGTCCTTCTTTACAGCCAAGTAGTATTCTATTATATATAGATACCACATTTTCTTTATTCAGTCATCTGTTGATGCTTCCAGAATTCAGTTATTATGAATTCTACAGCTATAAATATTGCTGTTCATGTATAGCTCCAGTAGGGTGTCTTAAAGTCTTTGGGAAAGGTTCCTAGAAGGAGGAGGGAAAATGGGTCATATGGAACTTCTAATTTTGATTTTTTGAGAAATCTCCATGCTGATTTCCATAATGATTGTATTTAGCCCATTAAGAATTATGTAGGACTTTGGACAATAAATTTGTGTCTTAAAACATTAAGCTTTATCAAAAACTTTGGTTGCAGTTAATAAAATAGAAATGGGCATGAAGTAGTATTCAATAATAATTTGCATTTTCTTATTAGACAAAGTGAATAACTTTCATATTTTTGGACATAATTGGCCATTTATTTAATATCTTCCCTACATTTTTTCTATGTACCAGGAACCAAACTCAGGACCCCACGCTTGCCAGGCAGGTGCTGTGCCACTGAGCTATATCCCCAGCCCCCTAAATTTCTTAATTGTGACCTTTTTATTCATTTGAATTTATGAAAGTTATATATTTTAGATATTTACTTACCAAGTATTAGATATTTTAAAATTTTTCCTCATAGAAAATTTCCTTTTTTTCCCAAGTTAGTTACATTACACAGAATGTTTCATTACACAGAGTTTTAAAAATATATAACTAAATAATTGCACATGTTAGTCTGAGCTAAATAGATTTCAGATTGCATGTCTTGTTAAAGCAAGCCTTTTCTATACAGTTATTAAAACATTCTAAATTTTCTCTTAATTTGTTTCCATTTCTCATTTTATTTTTTTTAATTTACCTGTAAGTTATTTGTATAAATAGGAATGAGTATGAATGCTTATCTTTGCAAATAAAGACAATTTTTCTAGTACTCTTAAACATGTTTTATGAAGTATAGCTTTTATCAAAACTACATCACATGCATACTTCTGCTTCTCAACTTTTCACCAACAATTCTTCTATTCAATTATATTGTTTCCTGGGTTTTACTAATAGAACGTTGGTCATATAATTTTATTGCCTGGAATGGCACATCATTCATGATTTTCTTTCTGTGTCAATATTTTTTAGATGTATCCCTACACAGTTTTCAATGGATCAATAATTTTCTAAAGTTTTCTCAGCAGTATTTAATGATTTATTCTGCTATTAAGTTTGGGATCATTATACAATTGCATTACATATTTGAATATTTCTAGTGCACTGACAAATTGAGCATAATTATGCATACATTTTCTCCATCAGGACCACTTAAATTCAAATCATCCCTCCTAAGTTTGTGTGAAGTAACCAAAAAACAGTAATTGCAATTTTCCTCATGGGATTAAAAATAGAAACATCTCCATTGACCTATTATAAAATATATATGTTTAATGTCTACAGACTTACAACACTCTCTGAAGCATGTTAATGACTTTTCAAAGTCTCTAACTATTGTTATTTTTATTTGGGGTATTATTTTATTGTAATGATCATTTAATGTGAGATACTTTGTTAGTACTAAATTGCATAATCCATAATTCAGTCATCATTGTCTCTTCTTTCAGATTGTTATAGCATTTATTTTTCTTCTTTTCTAACTGTCTTTAACAGTCTCAGCCATTAAAAAGAATTCTAGCAATGGTAACAACATTTTATTTCCTGGCCTTAATATTTGAGTAATTAACAATATAATGAATATTTTTATAAATGACTAGTGGCCATCTCTTAAAATATATTTGGGCTGTCTTTCTAATTCCATTTAAAATAATATTTATAATGAATATAGTAGGAGGGTAAATTTTATGCAATACTTTTGATACATTTGAAATTATTTAATTTCCTAATATATGTGCTTTAAAATATGTGATAGAATTCAAAATCCACATTTGATAAATACATTAATAATTAGGAATAAGTAATTTCTAACACTTAAAAGAATTACTCTTTTTTTATTCTATCACATTATAATCAGAGAATTTAATTTATAGTTTACTTTTCAAAATATGTGGAGTTTTGAATATATCAATATCATTTTGATTGAGAAATACAACTTCTAAAATAAACACATATTATACTGGTAACTTACAGAAAATAAAGATTGACAAAGCCTTTCTATAAGGGCAGTGTGAAGCTAAGGCATTAGCTAAACCTACTAATGTACTAACTAGAAATAAATGATGTTTGGCACTCATGGACTTGGGAATTTTAGGGGGACAACATTGTTAAGTTAATGCCATGTACCTGATTTCATGAGAGCTTTCATATACATGTTTGTATGAATAATTTCTCAAGAAAAATATACTACCTATAGCAATAACATTTATTAATTACTTTAAGAGTTCAATTGTGAAAAGGCCTCAACAATTTATATATTTGATATCATGAAGCATCTTCAGCAGAGGCAAGAGCAGAAACTGACCAGTTTGAAAGTGTCTATAAAATTTAAGAATGGGCTAGTTTTTCTCATCACTCATTCAAGCAAGATAGTTTCTCAGAGTCCTCAAGAATGACCAAAGTATAGGAGAAGTCACACTTTTCATCATGCTTCAGATTTGTTGGTAAATTTTACAGGTTGATATACCAGTGAGATTTTACTTACTAGTACTGATTTCACTTTAGATTCCTTTTATTTTCAATTTGTCAGAGTGCATCCTTAAAGAACTATTTCAGAATTTTATTTATTTTCCCTGACTATTAATTACAATCCCTCTGATTTATTCAGGCTGTTTTTCTTGTCTTATTCTCAATAGTCTTCTGTGTGGTTTTGGAGAAGTGATATTTTCTGGTCTTATTTTTCTCTAGTGCTAATGAGATCTGTTATTTTATTTTTAGTAATTCCTCAGAATGTATAGCTATGTATTATACTCTTTTTTTCCTCCATTATTTCCTACTTAACTTGTACTTGTTTTGCCATTTGAGGATATTTGATGACAAATTAAGTAAACATGTCAAGTTAATCTGTCCCCTTAACCCAATTACTTTCATTTAATTGTCACAAATTTGTGACAATAGTAATTAATAATTATCACTGTGTGGATGAGAAAACTGAGACTATGAAAATTCCAATAATTTGCATATTGCCAACATGAAACCAGGATATGAAATCAAATATCTTAGTTTTAAAGTGATTTTTGATTTGTCTTACTAGCATGCAATGTCACCTAAGACATATCTCATCTAGGTGTGTTGCTTTAAATCCTTGGCAACAAGTTGGGAGTTTTGGAACTCTTTTGCCTTTCTTATCCTACCAATTTCTAAATGGAGAAAAGTGATAGCTATTGAAAGTCCTGCAGAAAATATATGAATTAATGTGAAAATATATCCACTTCAGAATATTTAAATACTTCAGAGTATTGGATATTATTATTCATTATTTATTGTAGGTAAAGATGTTTGAGCTCTTAGGAACTAAGCATAGCTTTCAGTAAGTCATGTATCTAATGGTGTAACCAAGTTTATACTTAAAGGCTGCAGGACATTACACTCACCTTAATTTTCTCCAGAGATTTTTCTAGCTCCCACTCCAAACTTAGTGCCATATGCACTTTTCCTTTGATCTAAGCAGTCATCCCTTCGTGTTGGAATCCCCTGAGTTGACATCTTCTTTTTGGTGTTTCAGGCCACTGGATTTAATTAAAGAGAACTGAGTTTATTTTTGTCTGAAAACTTTCAGGAAAGAAACCTATTCTTAATGGATTGGATAATGGAGAACTGAAAAAATTTGTGTGTAGCTCAATTCATTAGCAAAGAATTTTGGTGATAGGATTATGGGCATAAAAGAATAAATGTTTCTAAACAGAGCAAGACCCATGCAAAGAGAAAAGACTTCATCTTTCATTTATATAAATAAAAGCTTTGGATTTAATAAGTAAATGTCAAGATGGCAATATTTATCTTAACAACATGGAAGTCAATCTGACTTTAGGTTTCCATAATTAACAATTACACACATAGTCTGGAAGAGTGTGAGTTTATTTGTATGTGTGTGTGTATGTGCGCATATGTGTGAGTATTTGTGTTTGTGATAGTAAGTACTTCTTGGATCTGACAAAGTGCATGCTAGGTGACATATTACCATTTTTATGGTTTTTGTTGCTGTAATACATAGAGTTCTAAGTCTGCATTGTGTTCACTGTTAGTAGTAGTGGAAATTACTGAAGAAGAAAACATTTTATTTCTATAAATAAAGAAGGAAGTTTAATAAATTGTCTCAAAGACATCGACATGTCAACATATAGCACCTTAAACCTTTTGAAAAATATTAATGTTCTTTAACCTGATTTAAAAAATTTTAGGTAAATTTGTCAATGTCATGTACCCATTTAATGGATAAGATTTCTAAGGTATAAGGAAATTAGGTGTTTTTACACTATTTCGATATGTACTTTGTATTAGCCTTTGAACATTAATACAAGTGCTCAGACTTTTGATTTAACCTTTATTTGAATAGAGTGAAATGGTTTAACAAGCATGATTGTTTTTAACTCTGGCCATCTTAAGGAAAGGATGAATCCCACTACTAAAGTGAGAAGCTTAGCAGAAGGAGATGCATTGTGTTCTCCAGAGTATGTGAAAATCTACCCAACTTCCTCCCATAAAGAGAAGGGCTCATTTGTATATATTTTTTAAAAGTTTTACCATTTTAAAAATAATTCATCTTTCATGAATATGTACTCCCTTAAATTTGAATAGTGCATTATAGACATGTTGCAATCTATGGTCAATTTTTTGTCTCTTTGGAATCCATGTTTTGGAACATCTTCACGTTAGATGGTATAAAAGTACCTTTACTAACACTAAGAAAATCTAAGTCTGCCAGTTCATAATTGAGTACAACCTTGTAACAAGTCTTCGGGGAATCTCAGGTACAATATTGATTTTTTGTGTAACAAGACAAATTCAACTGTGATTAATTCTTGGTTCTGGTAGATACCTAGTTTTCATGAACTGAGTTTGCAGAATAACTCAGCAAGTATGATTGTAACAAAAACATACTGAAAAGCCATATCATAAACTCCTCAATCTAGGCAGGAATTGAGCAATTAATTCTTACAATCACTTCATTATACAGATGAGGAGACTGAGGCGCAGAGAGCAAAAGTGACTTACCCCAACTCAGTAGTTGAGAGGTAGATTTGGAATTCAGTTTGTCTTGTGATGATAACCACATTGCCATACTTAAGAACTCTTTAAATTACTACTACTCATATGAAAATATATGCATGTGGGCTTTAAACAATCTCAGATTCAACCATTAATTTTAAGATGCTTTCTTCCATACACCTATTAACATCACAGACATGCTTTTCATAATCAAAGGAACAACTAGATAAAAACATATGCACAACACAGGCAGCTTAGCGTGGAACTCCCTTCATCATTTTGCCCAAATATTAAAAATTTTATTACTCATTTTCCTCAAGATTAAAATAATGAGTTTGAGTCACCCTCTGAAGCCATAGAAACATAAGTACTAGATACAAAATTAAATACTGTAATTACATTGAAGACATAACAAGGTAGGATGAAATCTCTTCTGAAAAAAGCTAAAGAGAAAAACTGCTATTTTTGTCACCCCTACTGGAAGAAACATGAATGTTTTTTTCTCTTTGTGTTAAAATAGTTGATTTTGCTTCATAAATTTGACACATTTATGAAGTCCATTAACATGATTATATAGAGTATGAAGTGTCTAAATGCTGGCTTTGACTATTTCAGTTTGTAAGGATTCTAATTTAAACTGAGAACTATAACACACATATATGAACTCTGACCTTGGCCTGTTGTGATGGTATGCTGTAGTCCTAATTCTCTGGGAGGCTGAGACTCAAGAATCGCAAATTTAGGCCCAGTCCAGTTAACTTTGCAACTTAGAGATAATTTACCTCAAAAAACAAAAACTGAAAAGAATTATAAAGAATTGGGATTTTAATTCAGGTTAAAGGCCCCATGCTTAATTCATCTCTAGTACCACAAAAAGTATGATTTCCATATTCAAACTTTTTAACTAGGCTGTATGTTTTACCTTACACACACACACACACACACACACACACACACACACTGAACCTATCACAGAGGAAGCCCCAACTTCAGCATCAATACCTCATCCTTAGTTAGAAAACAGTTATTTAATGCAATAAAGTCATAAAAGAGAAAAATAACCCTACATAGCAGGCTTTATGAAATCTCGCACTATCTTGTACTATGATTTAACCAGTTAATATAAATGAGCAATAATTATTAGAAGGGAAAAGTATAGCAGATGGGATGGAAACAAACATGATGATTTAGTACCAAATAATTGGGTAAAATCTTTGTTTCTAACAAATTAACCAAAACTTTCTTTCAGATATGTTGCTCTAATAGAGTTTATGATTTATTTTTAAATATCTATTAATCTTGGTCAGGAGACTGGTCAACTTCACTAGTGCAGAGTTTCAAGCTAACAGTCTTGCGTTTAGAACATTGCTTCTTTCTGAAGAGAACCACTTCTTCATTAACTTTTGAAATAAACAACATACTCAAAAGATTACTCATTCTTCAGTTGACTTGAGGCCAATGTTCTTACATGTTCACACTAAAAAGTTCCATGAAGTTTATTTCAAGCAACAGGGGGCTGAGAAAGCTGATTTCACTTATATTTTGAGGTTTCTTCCCCTCTCTTTAAATATTTATACATCCAATAAACAAACACAGATGTTTAAAAGGAAAAAAAAAACTAAAACTCTTGCCCTGTGAAAACAGGCATATGGTAAGGGTTTTCAGTATGGTCTGATTTGGAATATACTAGAAATGATGCAATTAGTTAATGGGTTTGCATAAAATATGCAAAATTTCTCTGGCTTATGTAAACAAAGTTTTTACAAGTCATCTAAACTCTCGTACAAATAGATAAGTAATTACATTTAGATAGATGTGGCAGGACTGTCTGAAAGGCTGCAAGTATCTGGCATTATTCAAGTACATTAATCAAATACAGGCAACTGGATAAGAATCTTAAATAGATATTCTGTCTCTAGCCATGAAATCAGTTAATATATCAACAGTGAAAAACAAATAGAGAAGCCATCAGTTATATCTATATTTACCCTTTATCATGAAAGCAAATTGTTTCCATAGCTAAAAGTGTCTTTATTTAATGTAGGATATAGAACACCATTCATAATGCAAGAACAGTTAATTACTCAAAGTACTGCATTTCACAAGTGAGAGCTAGGGTCACTAATACGGATATATTGTGACCATTTCTGATGAAGGTATATAACATTTAGTCTTGACATTGAATTATAAGCAAAAGAAAATATGTGAGTCAATGCATCATTCTTGTCTCAGGTGCCAATCTGGATTGGTCTCTTTGGTCATGGGAATTTTGCCACATAAATAAAAATGTTTTATTTCATTTTGATATGCGGTTTCCTCAGAAGTAAACTGCAGCACTCACCACAGAATTTCCTGGATATTGAGTAAAAGAATCGATATGAACTATACACAATAGAAGCTCCATTGATTTTTTTTTGTACATGTTGTACTTTCTTAGCTCCTTCTGGCATTTTGACGGTGCAGAAAGATGCCAATATCTTTCTAATCCCTCTATGGAAAAGCCATTGTCCTATGCTGGAAAAATCACAAGTATGTCACAGAACAATATTAAATAAAATTGAAATATCTAGTTGTTAGTTTTTAACACACCATTTCAGAATGTAATTAAAAGAAAAACACCACAAGATAATATTATCTGAATATTAAAAATTTTTAGATAGGATGAAATAATTGAAAGTATAGTTTCTGCAATCACATCTGTGTGCATTTCGTCTTAGCATTGTTATAAGTATTTGGTGTTAGATATTTTATTAAACCTCACTGAGTTTCAGTTCTTCATCATTAAGCCATAAAAAATTACTTACCATAATAGTTAGCAAATTTAAAATTGATACATACATAGTATATCCCATTTAGTAAGTGGCACATAAAATGGAGACTTTTCCTTTATTGCTTTCTTTGGAGAATTTCAGTGTTGTGATTTCCACAATGAGATTTAAGGAATTAAGTACTTCCATCTTGAAAACATCTTCACATCAATGTTTCAAAATGAAAAGTTTTGTTTCATTTCTTTTGTCAGCTTTTTACTTTTATGTCTTGTTGAAAAGCCTGTAATTTGAGATAAAATGGAAAATTATGGATGAAATAAGTGGTAAAGAAGGAAAAAATAAGCAGATTTAGTGTCTGTGTATCTTTATGGGATCCATGATAGATGATGGAAATGCCTTCAACAATTATTATCAAAATTTTGTCTTCATTTTGGTATTTACAAGAAAGGTAACAATTGATCCTAATTGCAAAATAGTAAATAGAAGAGCAATCATCTCTTAATATGCAGTTGTGTATGAGTTATTTATGAAAGTCAGTCATTTATATTAATCATTTATCTATTCTTATACTAAATTATATTTATTACATGTCTTATATTTTGTGGATGCAAAGCATAGGTTCTTTGCAGATGAGTTTAAAGTAGGTATAAAAATAAAGTATACCTATTAGGATGACCATAATAAACAAAGGGCAATAATAAAGGTTGACAGAAATGTAGATAAAGATAAAGCAGATTACATATTCACAAAAAAATGTTTACACAATTTTATGGCATTATTATTCACAAAAAGTGAAAATTTCCAAAATGTTCATCAAATGGGGACCAAAATGTGTATATCCATACAACAGAATCTAACTGTTTAATTTTGCAACACAAATGAACCAGTAAAAAACTAAACATATTGAAGGGCGCTGAATCAATATGCCATATGTTGTAAGGTTCCATTTTTATGAAATATTCACAATAGTTAAACCCATAGAGACAGAAACTAGGTTGGTGATTTCCAAAGGTTGAAGGGTAGGAGCAGAAAGCAAAGTGATTGCTATTGAATAGTGTGTGTGTGTGTGTGTGTGTGTGTGTGTGTGTGTGTATGCACATGATGAGAATGTTAGAATGTGTTCCAGAACTAAGTAGTCCTGATGATCACACAATTTTGTGATAGCATGAAAAATCGCTAAATTGTACCATTCACAAGGGAAAATTTATGTATGTGAATTGTATCTCAAGAGCATATGTGTGATCCTTCAAATCTTGACAGTATATTACATTTTACAATTCAAGTACTAATAGAAATACCTTTTATAGTGATATCCAGTATTGATAATGAAAAGTTGATATTGGTTAGATGTCATACGCAGGGTAAATTTAAAAGGCAAATAAATGAAAAGTTACTTACAAAGAAATCAAGTTGTACAGTCATGAAATAATTTTTTAGAGTGGATCTTTAAACAGGTAATGGTGATTATTAAAATAATGTATTTCAAATATTGTTTTTGAGAGTTTGTTCAATGACCAATTCATTTACTGAAGTTTAACATCGTACTTAAAATTGGAAAAGTCCACGTTTCATAATGAAAGTCTGGTCAAACTCAGAAAATTCATAAACATAATTAAGATAACTTCAAACAAGGACTCAGAGATTCTTAGGTTGTGTCTTTATTTTTATATGAATGATGCATGTGATATTGGACAACAATTTAACATTTCTGGATTTCTTCTCCTTCAATAAGGAGTTTGTTAGACTACTTGAAGCTATGATATTTTATGATTAGTTATTGGTTAGTTGGCTATCAAAAAAATGGCATATTTTCCTGATGTGACATCTGTGTTTTCCTTTTACATGAGAATGTAAGATTACGAGAGCTCTTTAGTTTTTGAACCCAAGAGATAACAGAGAACACAAAATGTATCAAAACAAAACCAGAGGTTCCTGGAATCAGAGCCTTACAATGGAAAAAATTGTAAACAGGTGTGACACAACTCCCGTATACCAGGAAGTGTGTTAAACAGAAAAGAAAATGAGAGGAAAGAGAAAAACTAATAGGTGAGAAGAGACAGGAAGAAAGAGGAGAAGATAATGAGAGAAAAGTTTATGGAGGTGAGAAGAGAGTAGAGTATATATAGTGCTCTTTCCAAGTTTCCACTTATAAAGCTCTGGCTTAAATACCTAGGTGTATGGGTATGTCAGCGGCACGCCACCACTCATCAGCAGAAGTGAGTGACTATCATTCCCCATAATGCATCTGGGTGCTAGTTTTCCTATTTCTCTCAATTGTTTATGTATGTTTTAATAAAAAGAGTGAAAATAGTAGACTGTTACCTTTACTAGGCTCTGTCTGCTGGTTTGTTCCTTGCCTGGTATCTGATGAACTGGAACTGAGGTGGACTCCTGTCAATCCCAGAACTGGTAAGAGTGACATTTGCATGTGCTTGTCCAATTCATTGTCAGGGAATTAAGTATTTCCTGGAAGAAGTCACTTAGAAGCTTGTACCCGCTTTCTTTTCAGCTACTTTTATTTATTTCAGCTACTTTTTTTACTTTCTTGTTTTGATTTGTCTTCTTTAACTTTGATAAATCATAATCATGAGTAAAACTGCATGAGGAGTCCTATGAATTAGCCTGGTGAATCATTGAAACTGGAAATAGTCTTGAGAACCCCTGACTTATAGCCCCACGCTACACATACATAGGTACAATTTCGGCTTATGTATGTGCATTAATTTGGCATAGAGAAAAATCACTGATTATAGTCTTAGTTTATTTCTACTATCATCATATTTTGTGATTATTGTATCCTTTTATATTTTACATATTCAAATTTCTCTGATTACAGATAGTTGATTATCAATTGATATTTAACTGAGATACATGTAAAATTATTTGGAAGTTCCCTGTGTATTGATATGGCTTTGAGATTAGAGTGACCATTGTGTAACATCACAAATATATTGCAGATTTCTAGATATCAAAATTTAGATACATGTTCAACTTCCTCTTAGAAAACAAAACCTCCAGATTTCTTTCCCAGAAGACAATTTTTTTTTTTTTTTGGTACTGAGGATCAAAGTCATGACCTCCCCCTTGCCAGGCAAGTGCTTCTGCCACTCAGCTAAATCCCTGGTCCCAACAAAATTCTTTTTACTACAATTTTCCATAATTATAAGCATAACAGCAACAATGTAGAATTTTGTGTACTTAATAACTCTTTCCCAATTTTTACCTCTGCTTCACTCCACACCTCTTTTTCCCATATGGCCTCAGTCTCCACTGTATTTGCAAAGACATTCTGGCTTCATTACCATCTGCATGCTCTTCAGCCAAGACACAGGAACTGCAAGCCCCTCAGCCTTTGTCCATCAGCTATTACCCTGCATCTGCTTGCAGTTTTCCAAAGTGCTTTCAAATATCTTGTCATCTTGGCCCCTCTTCCCTTGCTTTGGTTTCTTTATTATTGTGCATGTATACATTTGAGTTTTCAGTCATTATTTTAACAATGTTGGGGACAGAGAATTATACATTTTGAAGCCAAATTGCAAACACTGTATTAAATATTTTGCAAATTGTTCTATAGAAATGGTCTGTGGAAAATAAATAAATAAACAAAAATAAAAATAGAAATAAAAAAAAAAGAAAAGAAATGGTCTGTGGGCCGATTGTTAGGCTGCCCACATGGTGCAATCAGAGTACTGGTGAGAAGGTCCCCTTTTCCCCCAGTGTCCCACTTACCTGCTAATTTTCTCATGAAATTCATGTCTCATTAAAATAAATACTTGAATTTCATCAATGGAGATAAACTTGTGCAGTAGATTTCTGTGAAATGTTAACATAATTCGAACTCATAAGTGAAATATAAACCTTTGTTACTAAAGAAATTTGAAAAGTTAAAAAAAAATGAAAGCAGTATTGGGCATCAGAACTTTAAGGTAGGAATTGGAGCAAAAAAAATGAAACTGAAGTCATTAAGATGGCATATTGACAAAATGCCCATCCACTGCAGAATGGTTGAAAAAGATGTGGTATTTTTATACAATGCAACATGACTCAGCTATAAGAAGGATGATCTTGAGGCTTTTATAGGTAAAAAGAGGCAACTTGAGACTATCCTCATAAGTGAAATAAATCATACTCACATTTGTAAATATTGTATCATCTCCCTAGTGTAAATAATAAATAAAAATGTAATAAACTGAAAGAGTAATAAGACCCAAAATGTATAATAGACATTGTAATCATGAAAGAAAAAGGAAGTACTCAAAAGGAAAGAATAACTTGTAGGTATATTACTGTATGTATGTTTAAGTGTGCAAGATGATAACCATACTACTAATTTTTTATGGGTTCATCAAACAGAATAGTTTGTGCTTGTCATTGTTTGATTGTTTTTTATGCTTTGATTTTGTAACTTGAACAACTACTTCTAAGATAACAATATGTAATTTATCAACAAGTGATTTATTACTGCTATTTTTTTAAAATTCTGTATTATTTCTACCCTTTTTCTGTTTTGCTTTTTTTCTCCAAATAAAAAAAGCATAAATTAATTCCTACTAAGGTGGTATAAAGTACAATGTGAGCTATGCTGGGGCCCAGGTTAAAAGTGTGCTTTTATCATGACCTCAGACCTCAGTGCTCTTACTATATTTGAAGGATTACTTTAATGCTACTTAAATTGTCACAAACTCTAGAATTTTATGATACTTTAAAATGTCAATCCTAGAAATACCTGAAAATATACAGGACATAAAAACATGATGAACAATTACATTTTTAAACACATCACAAAGTCACATTGCCATGAACAATGGGATAAGTAATGCATGAAGTAAGAGTGATTGGTTTGAGAAGGATTAATGGCAAAGCCTTTTATTATAATAATTTTTTAAATTTTTATTTAAACATTCACTATGTGTTTTGATCAAACCTTGTTGATCAAAATATATAGTAATTTCTATCAAATAAAAATATAAATTTTCACATTCATTTTATTTACAAGGTCAGATATTGTGATTCTGGCCCTTCCCCCAAAATGAAAATGACTATGTAATATTAACATCGTGAATCAAAGTAGGACACTGATGTTGCCACAACAGCACAACTAAAGACACTCATAAAAGAGGACATCCTAAACTGCTTAAGAAAGTGACAAGAATGATGGTATAAGAATGATGTTCAAAGCAAGGAGGAGTATTTTGAGAGGCATTAATATCAATATGATTTTTACTATTATAAATTGTTTTATGCTTTTAAAAATCCTCACTGCATTTTGTGATTGTATCTCGTATATGCATACAGATTATCATTTCATCTTTCTTTCATTTATGCCAGAGTAAATAATTCTCAAGACTAAGGAATTTACATAAGAAGCTCTTAACTTTTAATAATGACTAATCTTCATTGATTAAAAATACCCTCAGCTTTCAAATTTTCTCTCTCCAAATCACTATAAGCAGTACTTCCCAAGATCTTGACAAGATGGTACCTTCTCCATGCTCGATGTTTTTAGGTTCCATGTTCCTTGAAGTGACTTCTTTGAATATGTCTAAGTCACATTCATATGCTGTCAGTGGTCTGGTACTCAGTACCATGGGTACAGGCATGATAAGCTTGGAGCCAGACTCACAGGCTCCTATATTTGAATTTGATGCCCCAGTGGACTTTGAGCTTGTGTCTATGGGGTCATCTCTGTACCACGTAGCCAGACATCAGTTCTAAGAAGAAAGTCTGGACATCTGGATGACCAGTCCAGAGAGTCCACTGTGAAGTTAAATGAGATCAAGCCAAAAAAAGGTTGCTAGCAAGATTTTGTGTGATTCTGATTTATGTGATGCATTGTAAACCTATTAATTAGAGGACAAATTCTGACTCTGAGTCATTGTCAGTCTAGCATAGTATGGGCCCATGTATCATTTCTCACCTATCAAATTCTGGTAGCACTCCAGACTGTGACAGTGGAAGACAGCATGGTTAATGGCTGCACACATTCCATCTCATCCCACTCTTCGCCAGCGACATGCGCAGGAAGCCCTTTTCAACTGACTGTGCCTGTCTCTTCAGCTTTCTAATCAGAAAAGGTCTTTGTTATTCCTTTTCTTGATTCTAATTGACATTGTATCAACGATGCATTTATTTTACCTAGTAACATAAGTGAGATTTACGTTACTTGCACAAAATGAATTACTCTCATTCTGATCATGGGCTTCTTCTTTCTTCTCTCCACCTCTGACAACCTGTGTAATGTTGAATGCAATCATCTTATATTTTTCTGGGTAAGACTTGCTTGTGTGATCATCATCACCAAAGAACAGTAAATAATTTGAGCCCTTGGGAATATTGATTCATGTCATTCAATGTGTGTTACATCATTATCAGGAATAATGTAACCAGCACTTAAAATGCAACAGGGGAAATATAGAGGCAACAGTATCTAATGACTCATGATATTGTGACTTGAAACAGTGTTGCTCCTTTTATACTGATATAACACTTGAAATTAGTCAAGAATAATATATTTTATGATAAATTACATATAGGGGTAGTTCCCACATCCAAACAAAAAGATGGCATCTGGGAATTATAAAATTCATTATGTACTTCCCTGACATTTACAAAATAAAATGAAAATAAACAATGATGTATAAAAACAAATTAATTAAAATGTAATTTTCAATAGAAAACTCATATTAAACAAAAAAATATTTCAGTAAGACAGCTCTTGTTGGGGTGTTGAATGTTTGCCAAAGGCCCAAGTGCTGACTGCTTTTTCCTCAGCTGGTGATGCTATGGGGTCGGAGAGGTAGAACCTTTGGGTTGTGAGTGTGCCTTTGAAGGATCTACTGTGAACTTGGTTCCACCTCTTCACTATCTTTGCTTCCAGTCACATTCACTAGCAGAATGAACTGGGTGGCCACAGGCCCAATATCACAGGGTGAAGTGACCTTGGACTGAAAGCTTTGAAACCATGAACCAAAATAAACCTTTCCTTCTTTTATATTGATTACTAATCTGCTTTGCAACAGTAATACAAAGCTAACAAACACAAACCTATTAGTTTAAAACTATTTAAACTTTAATTTTAAAGAAATAGAATATTTTTGTAACACTATAAATATATGTTAAGAATTAAAAGAAGTGCATAGCCGGGGATTCAGCTCAGCAAGTGCAAGGCCATCAGTTCAATTCCCGGTACAAAAAAGAATAAGAAAAAGAAGAAGGAGAAGGAGAAGGAGAAGGAGAAGGAGAGGAGGAGGAGGAGGAGGAGGAAGAGGAGAAGGAGAAAGGAAAGGGGAAGGGGAAGGGAAAAAGGAAGAAGAAGAGGAAGAAGAAAAGGAAGAAGACGAGGAGGAGGAGGATAAGGAAGAGGAAAAACAAAAATGAAATGAATAATAGTGATAAATTTTACCTTAAAGATGATGGATATTGTGAGAAAGAAAGAGACCACTGAATGTGTTGGGAGTATCTCTACAGGAGATTCCAATCATATTTTAGTATTTTTGTTATTAGTATATATACACTTATTGTATGGGCTATTAAATTTTGTCTTTTAATATACATAGGGTAATTTTTAATGGTTAAGATCCCTCCATCCATCCAAAGTGCAGTAATTGCTATTCTGTATTTTTCATAGCATCAATATTTTACTTATTCCTTATTAATGCTTGTTTTTTATTTATACTATGGCATGTTGCTCAATTCACATATTTTCAAAAATCATCTTAAATATCATTCCTTCTTTTATTCTTTTACTTGAATTTTGATACTCTCTGAAGCTAAAGAAAGGCTAAATTTTCATTAGAAGTATACAGAATTAATAGGCTTATTTGGTAAGAATTAACACTATTGCTATATTGATGCTTCTAGTCACCACACACAGTGTTTGTACTTATCAGCATGGCCTTGGATGCTATTCAGTAATACTTTGTTATTGTCTATACATAAGTAGGCAGTACACCTATTCTTAAAAGTTTTCAGGGTATGAACTAATGTTTCATCTATTTGGAATTATAGATCCTACACCCTTCTACCTCTTTCAGTAACTGTACCCTTTTTCTAGATCCTTTGACTTTCTCATATTGGATCATATGATCCTTCTTACTTTTGAAAGGCTTTCCTTCTTCCTGTTTCACCTGAATAAATGCTATCTTTCTTTAAAACTCTATTAAACACCCATTCTCAGAAACAAAGAGTGGATGTTTCATGGAATTTTTAAGAAAGATAGTAGTTTATACATCAGAAACTGAATTCTGAACAGATTCCAGTCTTGATACGCTGTTATTGGTTTTTTCTTATTTTATCTTTTTCTTTTGTGTTCTAGATTCTTTTTTTCTCATTGTGATGTTTGATAATGTTAAACTTAAACTATAGGCTTAAATAAAGTTTGAACTTACATGTAAAAAAAAAATCCACTCTGTAAGGAGTACTTTACAGATTGTGATTAGGCTTCTTTGGTACATATTATTCACATAACCCTATTCTTGGCTCTTGTGGCTCTCACCAGTTATTAGTACACCGACATTCATAGGATATTTAAATGTTCTTAGAACACTGAAGTGTATCTTTTATTAATAATGATTGTATTAATATTTATTATTGTGTTCCTTCTTTAGTACCTAGCATAGCATGTAAAGCCTTTTAAAACTCACAGTTAAGTGGATATGTCAATTTTATCTTCCTGAATTAATTGTTATCCTTGCCATGTTTATCTTTGTGAAAAGCACTGCTAAACAAAGAAAAATGTGTTTGTGTTACTTTCCTGATGCCTAAATTTTGTACATGCACCAGGAATATTCTGAGATGGACAGAATACTGAACCAGGACTCAGAGGAACTGGGTGTCCTGTGTTTAACTCTATGAGTTGAGAGTACAATTCAGCTTTAATATCATTATTTAGGAACAAAGACCTAGACAAGATTGTGTTCATGATTTCATAAACATTAAAAATTTCATTCAAAGGATCTGCTGGTATTAACTATTTAGATGAAACTATAAAGAAAAATCATTTCTTATCCATTAATATGACATGAAAATAAAAAGTCAATGCAAATAATGGCAAAAGTGTGGTGTTCTTTCTCATTCTGGGCTCAAAGAACTCTAAATTGTTATGCAGCTGTACCATTTCCATTCATTTATTTCAGTGAATATACTGTTCTTTCTCCTATGCTGGAAAGCTAAGGGTTGGTGAGACCCAGTGATGGTTGGTAAGTAGGTTTGGAGAACACAAATTAAATTTTTTTTCTCTTAGGATTTTCCACTTCAGCAATAGCATACCATGACTTCCTAATTATCCTTTGAGTAGCAGGGCATGTATTAAGAGTCTCATCATTGATTTGTGTGACCTGTTGACACTTCTATCAAGACAAATGCAACATACTCTAATAAAATACAGAAATTTTTCAATGTGTTATTTATATAAAATGAGAGCTTGGAATATTTGGAAAAAATCTATTTATTTGTTAATGACTGAAGCAGAGGTTTCCAAAATACCTATGCTAACTCATTATCGTATGTGCTAATAAATGTTAACTTTAAAAAAAAAAGATGCACAGGATGTTTTATGTAATGCAAACAAAATGTGGATTTGGAAACTCCAGCATCACTGTTAATTGTTTTCTTTTGTATCCTTGAAGAATTTAGTGGTTTGCCATCCAATTTCAAACACAAGCAGTCAATTATATTTATGATGGGGATAAGAGCAACTGTGGTATTTTTCTGCTGTGATTTCAGCAAAGTATGACTTCAGACAAAAAAAGCAAAAGGAATGATGCCAGGGCAAAGATTGCCTCTGGAGGAAAACTTCCTATGTGTACTTTTATTGATAGCACAGATGCTAGCCAGCTCTCAAATAGTGGGTTCTCATCCAATACCAAAAATCCAGGAGCTGCCTCTGGAATGATGCTTCTCTGCCACATAGTAAATAAGTATCTGTCTGTCTCTGTCTCTGTCTCTCCCTCTCTCTCTCTCTCTCTCTCTTACCAAGAAGGAAAGGGGACAGTATAAATTGTCACCCTAACTTATTTGAATGCTACTTCCAAATAATTTTGAGTCCCCATTCTAAACTATACTATCAGTTGGGAAGGACACAGAATACTTCTTTTGTAGGTTAAACTTCTTCCTCTGCCTTTTTCTCTTTCTTTTTAAAAATATTGACATATGGAAGAAGTACCTTATTCTCAAAGCCTTTGACTGGAATGAAACTGGTATTTCTTGGGACAACATGATCTTGAGGAGAATGTTTCTGAGGAAAGGTAACATCTGAGGGAACAAATTGAAAACTGAGAGGGGAAAGTGGAAAGCAATGAAAATGCGTCTAACACTTACAAACCCTAGGGATCACTGATTTAATATGTAAGACTTTTTGTCTCATTCTTTATCCTAAATTTCACTTTTCAGTCAGTTATTTGGCTGACATGGTATGTGCACAGTCCAGTTAGAAAAAGAATATAATGTTCACTATATTTATTAACCCACTTATTTGGAAGTAGTTGAATAATAGGAATATTCAGGTGTGTTTTCATGATATATGCACTTAAATATGATTATTTACTTTCATGCTGGGGTGTGTGTGCGTGTGTGTGTGTGCGTGTGTGTGTGTGTGTGTGTGTGTCTGTACCTGTGTGCATATTTAAGGTCAGAGTAAAGGTCAAAAGTTGAGTGAGTAGTAACCTGAAATTCAGCAAACGTGACAACTGTTTTCTGTTCTGTTCCTCTTAAACTGACCTTTGCTTAAATAATGATATTCTCTTAGACAAAACAAAAGGAATTTAGCAGAATCAGTATACAATGGTGTTCTTACTTAAACTGACAACATATGGACTGGTTTATAAACAGCTAAAAAGGGTTATAAAAACTTACTAAATATAGACATGCTTTCCCAAATAAATTTATTTTCTTTCACTGCCCTAATGCATACCCACCAGCAAACCAGAAAAATCATAAAAACACCACTTTAAAAACAGTTAATGCTCTCATGATGCAAAGCTAAATGTGTTATAGTATTTATGAGGAAAAGTGCTGGTAAAGTGAACATAAAATACTCAAATGTTGCTTTATTTAGCTGAGATAAACAAAGGAAAATAAGAATGAAAAACTACTAAAACGTGGAGAAACTAAAATGAGATTCATTTTCATATTTGGACATTTCTATTTTCATATTTATATTTTGTTTCTGATAACTTTGTTTCATATAGTTCAAACTGTGATGTACATCTAAATACTCCTTGCTTAGTCTAGAGTTTAGTTTTCTCTAACATTGGCAGACATATACTAAGATTACATATGAATGATTCTGTTGTCCAACATAATTCACAAGGTAACAGCTCACAACAGCTTCACAACGTAAACTACTATCACTTGGATTAATTTCTGTATGTCTGGAGGGGTTTTGCATGAAGACTGAAGACTTAAGATATGAATCTTAAGAGTATTTATCTTGAGAAAAATGATCCCCACCCCTTTAAATGTGTGAAATAAACACTAATAGCAAAGGAACTCTAAGAAATATACTAAAACTTCTTGAAGCACGCCCTTCACCCGCAGGGAACTGCCTGGAGATCGGCATCTGGGCCGGGTCTGTTTGGGCCCGTAGCCCCGCCCTTGACCCCCAGGAGGTCTCCCAGAAAGCAGCATCGTGGACTGTCTCTTTGGGACCCGAAACTCTCGGACCCGCAGAGTGGCCCGGGCTGTTTGGATTGGGAATATTGTGGAGACTGGCATCTTGGCCAGGTCTGTTTGGGACCGGGAACTTTTCAGAAACCAACATTCTGGCCTGATTCTTTGGGACCTGTAGGCCCTTCACTCGCAGGGAACCTCCTGGAGAACTTCCTGGGACAAAGCACAGTGGCCTGGCCTGCCTGAAATTCCACAGGCTCTGGGGTGGCCACACCCAGCATTCCCCTTACAACTTAGGAGCCAGGAGCCCACAGAGGGGAGTTAGGACCCCATGGGGAAGCCAAGAGCCTGTGGGGGGAGCCACTGCCCCTCCAGGAACTGAGGGTGTAACAGGTAATTTGCCACATAAGCAGAGAAAGCTTTGGAACACCGCTCAAAGTAAGGAAATATAGAAAAATGACAAAAGGAAAGATCAAAAGACAGGCTCAAAGCCCTAGCCCTCCCCAAGAAAGCTTAGAAGCTGTGTACATAGAAGAAAAAAGAAGCCATACACCTGAAATGTCTGAAATGATATCAAATGAAATAAATATGCAAATAGGGAAAGCTATGCAGAAATTCAAACAAGAAATACTTGCCCAGGTAAAAGAAGAATTGATAAAAACAGTGAAAGAAATAGTGAATGCATCTAGTGAAAACACAGCTAAAAAATTAGAGGAACAAAGCAAACAGATAGAATCCCTCAAAGAACAATATAAGAAACAAACAGAATAAAGTAGATTCAAAGAGATATATAGGAAATGAAAAATTTTATTGAAAGCTGTAAAAACCGCCTCAATGAAAGTGAAGACAGAATTTCAGACCTCAAAGATAAGATTGCAGCCAGTGAGCAGGAAAGACAAGATCTTTTAAAAATAACAAAGAATCAGGAAATAAAAATTCAACACCTGCAAGAGGATGCAAAGAAAAATAACATAAGATTAATAGGGATAAATGAAAAAGAAGGGGACAGCACAGATGATATCAAGAGGATATTTACAGAAGTAATGGCTGAAAACTTCCCAAACATGAGAAGAGAAACAGACATTTGGATAAGTGAAGCATATAGCACTCCAAACAGCCATAACCAAAATAAAACTACACCCAGACACATAATAATCACCATCCCAGAAATCCAACATAAGAATACAATACTAAAAACTGTTAGAGAGAAAAGAGAGATCACCTATAAAGGAAAACCTATCAGAATCATGGCAGACTTCTCAACACAAACGATGAAATCAAGAAGAGCATGGAGTGAAGTCTTTCAGATCCTAAAGGAAAACCACTTCCAACCCAGACTGACATACCCTGCAAAACTGTCCTTCAAAATGGATGAAGAAATAAGATACTTCCATGACAAAGAACAGCTGAAGAACTTCATGAACACCAAACCAAACCTACAAAGAATACTGAAAGACATTCTAGATACAC
>PVJX010029000.1:0-23332 GCA_004027295.1 Dolichotis patagonum | reverse complement strand
TATCTCTGATTGTCTAGTTTTGAAATTTATGTCTCTTACATTGCTTTCTTTTGATCCACTTTGTTCTGTTTTGTTGTGTTTAATTTTACCCTTTTGATATAATTGCATGTATATTTGTGTGGGTAAGATGGATGACCAAATTGCTATTTTTGTCAGATCATGCAGCAGAACTGTTAACAGTCTCACTGTTTGAACATCTACTTTACATGTTTTAACTTTTTAATTTGAACAACTATTTCCAAGAAGTCAGTATGTAATTTGTCAAGTAATAATTTCTTAGGTTTTTTTGTTGTTGTTCTTTTCCTTTTTTCCTTGGAATTCTGTATTGTTGCTATCCTTTATTCTGTTTTGGTTTTTTTTTCTCTTTAAATAAAATTTAGAAAAATATTAGATTAGCATCAAAATCAAGGGAAGCCATTATATATTTTTAAAACATCCTTCAACTATGCTTTCCTTTGGCCTCCCACTGTCAAACAGTTTGGAGATAGCTTTTGAAATCAGGGCTCTGCTCTGTAGGCCACCTGGCAAAGAGGAATTAGCAACCACAGAACTGTGGAAAGGCTAGAAGAATCTATTCACATCTCAATAATGTATTCATTATGATTCTACTGACCAGATTAATGGACAGTGAGGAGAGTGACACTACATGAAAATATTTATTATTAAAACACATTTCAAGAGCTTTCTGTTCTTTGGGGGATTAATGATGAATAGAAGTACTTATGATTAAAATATGAAGCCTGCACTTTTTTGTAAACAAAGCTGATTTGATGAAACTTGCCAAAGGATGTAGGCTTCCATTATGTGACAGGTTTCATATTTTTTTTTTGCTCTGAATGACCATATATTTTTCCTCTAGGAACAAGTGTCATAACTCATAAGCAAATAGTCATGCATTTCTATTTGTTCAGGAAAGTCCTAGTTAAACCTCTATCCCAGGATTGTTTTTAATAGCAGAATTTTACTTTCAAAAACATCACAATTTAAATGAAAAATCATTTGTCTATGAATAAGCAGCCTCTATGACTGATTTTGGCTCAAGATAAATTCATATTGGCCTCTCAATAGCTGTGATCAAGGCAAAATTGAATTGATCATGTCATTTGATTAGAGAGCTCTTCTCATGAGGTCAAATTCATGGGTCTCACCCTTATACTGGCCTGGAGGAGCAAATTAATTCCAAGATCAAATGTTCTGATTTTAATTAGGCCAAATTTCAAATACATTCAGTGATGTTTTAAGTGAATATATGTTTGTGAAAATTAACACTTCATTTGAGTTATTGCCAGTCATGTAAATTTGGCCAAGTTTTATTAAGAAGTTAAATTTTTTCATCTTTAGAACTGAGATAATAAAATATTAGATCATATTTATAGTAAGATTTACACAGAAATTTCAATATTTACACAGAAAAATCAGTTAGACAAAGATCACCAAATGTAGAATTAGAAGACATGAAATAATATACTCATTCTCATATAACTGTGAGCAATTCATTTGAAACATCACATGCCTTGGTTTCCTTATGTGTTAGTTTGTGCAGTCTCCTGGTAACAATGCTATATTTTCAGTTATAAATATATTATTTGAAAAGGTAATTTGAATATGTTATCAGTATTACAGGTTTGTATCATTAGGTGAATTTTATTTAATTTTCTAAGCTATAGATTTATACATTTTTATGACTGAAAATTACTATTACTGTATGTATACTGATGACCAAACTTGTGCAATGAGTGATCAAGAACTAAAAATAATCTGAAGCAGAAAGTGTATAAACTCTAAAATTTTCATCAATTCATATAAAAGAAAATATCATTAAAAACTACTGTGAATAATAATATTTGCATCATGATTATTATACAACAGCACTTTCTAGATTACATTTCTAAACACAATTTTAAGTCATTTCCATAGAATATTTCCCTTAAATATCCATTAGCCTATAAAATAGATATTATCATTTATTAGTCTGCTTTATAACCTTAACAAAATACCTGATGTAGAATAACTTCATGAAGTTATTTACTTATTTATTTATTTAAATATATTTATTTAAATCACAGTTTCAGAAATACATATATTTAACTAACATTCCTCACACATCTTAAAGATTCTATTATCTCCCCCCAGAACTCCCAAATTTTGTGTGACATACTCAAAGTGTATGGAAACCATAGCAATAGTAATCACTATCCCCATTTTATGGATGTGAAAATACAGAAATCAAGTATTCATGCTTGTGATTCTGGTAATACAGCCGATTCAAACTTAAGCATTTTGAACTAATTTCATTTCACCTCATTTCATGTCTCAAGACTGACTTTGACATAGTAAAACATATTTAAATAAAAATATTTAAAATGCCGGTTGCTTAGTATACCATTGTTTTTCTCTTCTGGACTTTGTGAAGACAAATTCTATAGTCAAAACATATCACTCCCACTATTGTCATTCTAGAAAATAATGAGTTCTGTGTCAGTGAAAAGGCTGATTCCTGAGCTGAGAAGAAATATCTCCCTCATTAATTAGGTCCACGTGGATTTAAAGTTTAGAGTAGAGGTGCCAGAGGATTCATGCTGGTGACATGATCCCTGATACAGGAGGGCATTCCAGGTGCTAGAGAAGTCAGCCCAGTTCAGGACTGTCAGATCAAGCTTAAGCAAGAGTTGAGATTTAGTATCACCATTTTAAATAAGTCTTTGACTCTCTTTTTATTATTAATACACAATAATGAAATCTTTTCACAAGGCAAAATGACATTTCATTAGTCCCATGGGAAAATGGAAGGATTGGTAATTTGTAAAGCCATAAGGAAGCAGAAGTAGGAATTCAGGAATGAGGGTAGCACTCTATAAGACAGTCTCACTGGTCATCATTGCAGAGGCAGTGCCAAAGGGGAAAGACGAGTTTCTAGGCAGAGAAGACTTTAGGGTTTGGTGAGGATTATATTAGTTCATACCTTCACTAGTTTCCTTTTTCATGATAAGATGCAAGAAATTGAATATACTATAGTAAAAATTTTGGCAGACAGGAGGAAGACCACACTCATATAACTTTTGTAGTAGCATAACTGTTTATTTCATAGTTATCAACCTTTTTATTTTAAAGAAAAAATAAAAACAGTGATGCAAGTTTTCAAAACAAGATAACAGGATGTTTTTTTATTTTGAATGTAGTAGAAATACAACAGAACAAGATAAACAAAGCCAGTTGAGACAGTGTAGTGAAACTGGTATAGAACTTCACAACAGGTTACTGGGATAACAGTAATAGGTACCATAGTACATTTTATTATCTTCACAATAATTGTCTAGCCAATTAGGTATAGCAAAATCAAACCAAAGACAGAACATTATAAAACCAATCAAAAGAGAATACTGAATATAGTAAAGCAATTAATCATAATGAAACCAAACAGTGAAAACAACATTTGCTTTCAAAGAGAAGACAGAGGAGACACCTCCCCATATTTGCTATATTGCATATGGTCATCCTCTCAAGAGATGCTCAGACCTCTGTCCTCAGTTGCTAATCGGGGCAGGGGGGCTTATGCTGTTTGATTCCAAGCCCGTGCACCAGTAGGATCACAGGAGACATTACTGGATCTCCTCCTTGCTCACACCAGAGGAACGTGCTTACCACGAGGGTGGGCGAATTGCTTCTTTGTACAGCTGCCTGGGTTCCACCATGGCCATGACCGATAATGGGATATTAATGCATTGAGTATCATTATCTTCAAAGGAGTTGCTCAGATCACAAGATATAGGCATGGAAAACTGATCAAACAATATAAGCATAAAACTTTCCTTTTAATGAACTAATAGATAGAAATTAGTACTATAACTGTCTTACCTATCTTGCATATATATTTTTTTCTTTTCCCTTTATTTTTTCATTTCCTCTATCCCAGTTGTTCTTTCCTTCTGAGCAGTTTCCTCCCATTTCACAATAGATAGCATACCTTTTGGGTATTATTTACTAAATAGTTTGTCACACTTGGGAGACAGTACAATGTTTGCACACATGAGTCTGATTTATTTTGCTTGTGATTATGGTCTCAAGTTGTACCAATTTACCTATAAAAACCTTTATTTTATCCTTCTTTATAGCTGACTAATACTCTATTGTACAAAAATAACACAACTCTTGTATTCACCTCTTTGTTGATGGGCATTTGGCTGTTTCCAAGCTTTAGTTATCTTTTAATGTGTCTCAACTATAAATTGATTCTCAGTTCAGACTACTATAAAAATGACAGCAGATATACATCATTCCTCATTATGCACATTTTAAAGCAGAGATATAGAAGCAATTGGCCAGAGTACTCCAAACAGAGAGATATAGAGGGGTTCAGTGTTTAGGAGCAGAAAGACCACTACAAGGAAAAATTATTTTCTAGAACATAAAAAGACATGGATGCTATGGAACTTTCTTTGTCCTCCCATATATAATCTATGAAACAGCATCATACCTAATTTGATTATTAATCTACTTAATTACTGTGTAACATGTGGCCACACATACATTTGTAAAAAGGACTAGTGATAACACATTCTTATACTTCAATCAATATAACATATCTTAAAACTATCTTTGGTCAGAAAATCAACAAATTGAATTCTAAATAAAGCAAAAATACATTTGAAACTCATTGAAATGGCAATAGCTCCCATTAAGCTAATTATTATCATGGTGCATCCTAGAGGTAGGCATGGGTCCCCTAAGCACACAGCTGGGGTTATGGAATTGGTGCCCTATTCTTTTCTTTCAGATTATCGAACTAACAACTGCCACTTACCTCTCCCTATAAAGCAACTAAATTTTGTCTGCCTTGCAAACCTTATACCTTACACATATACTTTTGTTAGGAAAGACAGCAATTGTTTTTCCACGTTACTTTTAATTTGTTACAGACAAACCAATCTACTAATAATATAATTTTGTGCAGATTTTAACTACCAACAGAACTCAATTTTTAATAACATTTTATATTTCAAAATAATAATACAAGATTTTCTGTCTCAGTCAAGTGTGGTGGTGCACACTTATAATCCCAGCACTCAGAAGGCTGAGGCAAGAGGTTCATTGCAAGTTCAAAACCAGCCTGGGCTATAAAGCAAGTTTGAAAGCAGCCTGAACTGCATAACGAGACCCTTCTAACACGTATTTAAAACAAAAAGGATTTCTTGTCTCTAATATTAAATAATGTGGCATCTTTTGTTTCCATTTTATGTACAGCTACTTGAGAATATGCTTATGTGTATGTAGCTGGTGTGTAAATATTTATTTTTATGATTTTTTATGATTTATTTTTATATGTTTATTTATTTATTGTAGTACTGAAGATTGAGTGCAGGACTTTGAACCAAGTTATATCTTAAGTCTTTTTTCTTTTTTGAAATTTTTTTGAAAAAGAATCTTATGAAATCAGTTAAGTTGCACAAGCTAGGCTCAAATGATCCTCCTGCCTTCACCTTCCATAGTATGAGATTAGGCTGTGCAATTGTGGCTGTAAATACTTTTAAATCACAGGTATTCTCTATAATAATGATATGGTAACCTTTTTTAATGCTTTCAGTTAACATAAATTACACTTAGTTTAACATAGAATATCAGTAATGTGATATGTTGAGCACAAGTAAAATTAGATTCAGATCAGCACACTGGTTGATTGGGAGGTAATGGACAGCTTTGTTTCCTTAGACTCAATAATTGGATTGATGACTATTTCACAAGTAAATATAGAGTTCTATATCCCAACAACAAAATCATGTCTGCATTTGTTCTTAAGTACACTATTTTACTTATAACAATGTTAGTGATAAGAATTATGCAAAGTATATGCTCAGTTTTGTTTAAACACAATAGTGATCACATATGTTTAGTATTTTACTATCTCCAGTCTAATTCAAATTACAAAAGAAAAATAAATAGTTAGACAAAGAAAATAGAAAGATAGAACAGAGGACAAAAGAGAAACATGTAGGGTCATGATACAGAAGACAACAAAGGAGAATGTAAAGGAATTTTCCAAATTAACAGCTGTACTCCAGGCAAGATAGAGCTGAAAGTAGAAGGAAACAGGTGAAAATTGATGAGGCTGTGGATTTAAAAACACGACTTTCTGGGCTTTAAGAAGAACATGTGGCTAACTATTAACATATAATTTGAACTGAATTAGGTAGAATTATACCATTTTATAGTCATTAAAAGGAAGCAATAAAAACTAAGCTGATTGTATAATAAAGCAAAATATTTAGGGGAAGTGACTATTCAGTGGTTCTACATATACGGACCATCATCATATGCTAAGGCCTAACTAACTATATATATATATATATATATATATATATATATATATATATATATTTGGTTTATGTATTCAGTATTTCATTGCTATTTTACAGTCTTTATTTTAAAGAAAGAAAAAAGAAACATAACAATGAAATCATGTTTCAAAACAGCTTAGTTGTACTGTTACAATAGTTGATGCATTGTGTATTGCCTTGGTAGTTGTGGCTCAGAGTACAGGATACAGGTACAATATCTTTTCCAAATAATATTAGCACAAACTTTCTTTTCGAGGAACTCACAGAAGTTAGTTGTATAACTATCTTACCTATCTTGTGTATACATATTTTTTTTCATTTTCCCTTTCTTCCTTTCCTCTTTCCCTATCACAGTTTGTCTTTTCTTTCAGCAGTTTCTTCCCAATTCACAATATCTATTGCACATGTTCATCCTATTTACTTGATCAATTTTTCACACTAGTGATACAATACAATGTTTACATCTATTGGTCTGATTAAGTTCACTTATGTGTACAGTCTTAAGCTGCATCCACTGACCTTTAAAAGTCTCAGTTTAATCCAGTGTATATACTTGAAGGAAGAAACCACTCAACTACCATACAAAGAAGATAGTCGAGAAATCTATCTAGAGTAAACAATTCAAATAGCAGAACATGTATATTTAAGGTACATAAACAATGAGAAAGAGAATGCTAATTTTTATACTTAAATGATTTTTTTAAAATTTGCATATTGTTTTGAAAAAAAAAGCTGGAAACAACAGCAAAGCAGATATTCAAGAGTTTTGGTCAGTTATTTGGTCAGTTTTAAGTTGATTTGAAGAAAAAGACTCTTCTTATGGTGACAAATGCCAGCATTAAAAACTTTCTAATCAACCTTTTATTGATTTTTCCACACCTTTAATAGTTTATATCTCTGTATTAAGAAGCACAGACTTACATGAAAATTTGACTTACTGATACAGATAAATTGGAACTGGAGAATATATACATCAAGTGTTGATTCCTCATTCATGATTAAGATTTTTTTAAGCTACAGTAACTTTATAAATATGAAAGAAATATATAATATTTGCAAATTTTCATTTTTCTTAAATATAATTCTATGCAGTCATATGGCTAGATTATAATTGAATAACTTGATAAGTCAGAATGCATACAACCATGTCAAGACACAAAAGTTACATCACATGAGAAACTACCCTGAAACCAATGCCCTATCATAAGCCTTCCCTTAGAGAAACAATTTTAAGATGTCAGTCACCATATATGAGTTTTATCTGTAGTACTTACAACATTAAAGATATAAAATCATATTTACCTGTGTTTAGCTATGAAAAACCAACAGCATTTATAATAAGAAATGTTGTAAGAAGTAAAAATTCTTTCATAGAAGCACAATGAATGAGCGATGATAGGTGAAGGCAGTAACTTCACAGCTTTGGAAACTTTTGTATTAGATCTGAGCCATAATTACAACTTCATTGGATACAAATGAAATGACCCAAATATTCTGGGAATGAAAAATCATATCTAATATTTAGTACAAAGGAAGATTATTATTTATTTAGAGAACTAGAAGCAGTCTAAATATTTTCATGTTAAGAGTATAGTGGTTCAGGCAGCCGTGGGCCAGGAAAAGAACCAAGAAGTCAGCTCACCCTTCTTGTGAAGCTCACCAGTGTGCCCCATAATTTGTTTCTATAATTTATATGATTTTGTTCTTTCTCTGCCGTAAATGATCTCTTAGGAGTTCTAGTCTCAATCTTGTAAGAGAATTTCTTCATGATATTTTGCACTTGTAATTTTCTTTATACACTCAAACTATTTATGTTACACATATTTAGGACTGAGTGAAACACAAACATTGGCCAATGTTTTATGTTTCATGTTTCAAGTGACGTTGTGAAGTGAATGTGATAACCACTACACTACAGGAACCATT
Organism: Dolichotis patagonum; assembly: GCA_004027295.1. Lineage (NCBI taxonomy): Eukaryota > Metazoa > Chordata > Mammalia > Rodentia > Caviidae > Dolichotis > Dolichotis patagonum. The sequence continues at coordinate 15,074 of PVJX010029000.1, read as the reverse complement.
GTGATATTGTAATTGCTGAATATCTCATCAACCACATGTACTCTGCCTTTGGTTTTATTCTTAGACAGCAACTACCCCAGGCTCTAGTTGTGTTCAGGTTAGTGCAGTTAAAGACAAAGGAGCTGTGACACTCCTTTCTCTTCCTTTCATTCCACTGAAATGCCACACCATCCTAATAATTAATCCATGCTTCTATAACCCTAAAACAGGGAAATTGTGTGAGCCACCTCTCTTCTCTCCAGTCACCATCAACATAACACCACGCTAATAATTATTCAGGGTTAGAGTTAGACCTGGTGGCTGAGTTCCAGGATGAATTTCTAAACTGAAAGTATAACATGGGGGGCTGGGGATTTAGCTCAGCAGCATAAGCATCTGTGTTGAAAGTGCATGGTCATGAGTTTGATCCCCAGTACTGATCAAAAAAGTGTATAACATGTCTTCACATCTACTAGGGCATAAAAATTTTGTGCCACATTATGAAGGCTTTTTTGGTATACATTGCCCAAAGCTGTAGCGACCACAAAACGCTGCAAGATGTTCAATAGTAATGTATTCAGATGGTGTGAAAATGGCTTGACTTTTGAAAAAAGAACTCTCAAATAATGAGCAGATAGCAGCCAGATTATCAGTTCTTTTCTTTCTTAGGGAGTAGTTTTGTCAACAAACTTCAGGCAATTTTGAAGGAAACCAAATCTCCTTGGCGTCATTGTTCAAGCCCATATCCATAAGTCTTTTACACCCATATATCTTTTACATTTCTGCATTACTATGAGAAAATCCTGCTAAGTACCATAGGCCTATAAATGGTTTCAATGAGATATCATAATAAACACATTTTGAATATGGTTATCTGTGAATACAGGTTTTACTCGTACTTCATCAGTGTGTTAGACAACCTCTCAAATTATTTCATCTGTTGCAGTTTCCAACACTGAATACCCATGTTGGCATTCTGTCCCATAAATTTCACCCCTACCAAGAACCTCACTGTATTTTCAGATGCAATTCTAATATTCAATCATTCCTCTTGGTTGAGTGAGAATTTTGTGTAAATAGATACTAATTTCATTGTTTTCTTCATCATCTGAATCAGACGGTCTTAATTCCTTCTGTCTGTATTAGTTGATTCTTGCTCCATTTCACTGTCACAGGAATTTTGGCTCATATGATCAACATCAAATAATCATTGGACTGGGGATATAACTCAGTAGCACAGCACCTGCCTGGCAAGTACAAGGTCTTGTGTTCACTTCCTGGTAAAAAAAAAAAAAAAAAAAAAAAAAACTAGCAAAGTTATTATTATCATCCATGCACAAGTCACCTGATAGTCACTTTCAACCTTCTCCAAAAGCTTGCAAATCTGGTTTTTCATGAACCATTACACTGAATTTGGCTACTTCTTCCAGAAAGTTGAAAGAAAAGATTTTTGTTTTTCTAACAAATCTTAAATGCATGCTTGTTGCTGCTTTGGAGCTGCTGCACACACTTTTCAGTTCATTGGCCAAGGGTGAATGCACAGGTGAGTTGCCACTTTCCCCAGGCCCAGCTGCTATGAGCCACACTCACTTTCCATTATGGTATAGTACTTGCTTATGTAACAGGTGAATGATGGTGATAGAGGAGACAGAAACTCTCAACCTACCAGAAGTTCCATAAGAGTTCTTGTTTACTGAAATCAAAGAATGAATTTTAGGAACAACGGAGGTTAAGAGCCGAATATATTTACTGAGAGAAAGAGAACTTTGAGAGAGACAGAAGGGGTCCCTATGGGTTGTCAAGGATCCCGCTTCTGCCAGGAATTTTTATAGAGCAAATCTATGAGGAGAGGCAGTTTGGTGGTGGGGCAAAAAGAAAAAACTGTGGTCAGCTAATAAGATTACATGTGTAATTGCTCAGATAAAATTGATTAATTGTGTGCAAATGAGGAAGCAAGCCATGTAACAAGTGGGCATGCTGCTAAGGGGTTGGGTAATGGCTCCTTCTGGTTTCAAGGTGATTGATACCTATTTAGAATATCGAATCCTGATGCTTGTACTTAAGTGTGTGGTTTCATTTGTTTTGCCTTTTGTCTTGAGATCCGGCCCACAGTGAAGTTTTTGTCTCCCCCAAGATTGCAAGATTTCTGGTCTTCTGTACTTCAGTTCTTTCCAGTGCATAGACCTGTCTAACTTACTATCATATTACTCTCTAATTCAGCTGCCTATAACAGTGGGACTGTGTATTTTCACCCATGATGCTGAAGGAAACATAAAAATGTTACATTGAGAATTATGTGAGTAAAAATCCTGGTTTGAAAGCTTTGCTCAAGCCACACACCTTGCCATTTGCTTGTAGTACAAACTGAGTAAATGCATAAGATTGTTTCCTATATTCACTAGGCATAGTACTGAGATATGCCTGGCTATTATAATGCTAAAGTCCAAATTTACATTAGAAAATTATAGTACGTGATTATTTTCCCAATGTTATGCTCTAAAAATATAACTTCTAATGAATTAAAGACTTACTATGTGAGAAAAGGAAACTGTGGAAGACAAAAGATTCTATACAACAAAGGAAATAAGCAACAGAGTGAAAAGACACCCTGCATAAGGGAAAAATATTTACAAACTTTGTATCTATAAGGTGTTAAAATCCAGAATAAATAAGAAATTAATTGTCAATTGCATAAAAACAAACACCTGATAAAAAATGGGAAAGAGAGCTAATTGACAGTTCACAAAAGAAGTTATACAAATTGCCAACAGCATGTGGACAAATACTTAATATCATTAACCATTAGGGAAATACAAGTATATATGTATCAAAACTTTGTTACCCCATTAATATGTACATTTTTATATTTCCAATATTATAATACATTTAATTAAAGGTATTTTCAAGGACTATATACTTTAGTATAGACAACAAACTCATAGTCATATGTAATATAAGGCAGAGTTAAATAGTACCTAACAAAATGACTAGGTACTATGGCAAGAAAGAAAAAGAAATTATAATTAATTCTCTCATATGGAAATCTAATGGATATGGGGGGGATATGGAAATCAGAATAGCTTTACCCTGGAGGTTGTATCATAGCAAAATCTTGAAAAACCAAATGGATTTAAAAGATGATTTGAAATGGTATTTTGATATTAAAAAACAACATAGATTTAACTTCAGAAAGGTTGTTGTTTCACTTTTACTAATGTTGCTTAGATTTCTTAAGAGATAATGCTTTCAAAATTCTTGTCCTTAACAAAGACAAGGAGCTTTTTCTTGCTAGGACACTCATGCAATGGGAAAGATAAAAAGTGCACATTTCAAAAACAGAAGTGAAAGCTGGGTATGGTGTCATATGCCTATAATCCCAGTACTTGAGAGGCTGAGGCAGAAGTATCACTGTGAGTTTGAGGCCAGCCTGGGCTACAAAGTGAGTTCAAGGCCAGACTGCCTAATGACACCCTATCTCAAAAAGACCCCCCCAAAAAAGCTGAAGTGAAAAATCTAAATGTAATACTAAATTTTTAGCTATAATTCTTTTTTTTTCATAATTTGCCTAGACAACAAACACTCATAATAGCTTAATGTCTTTCCTATAGTCTCTTTCTTGGTTTTCATTTGTCCTTCCACCTAATAGGCAATCTTTCTCAAGAAATACAAAGACTGATAGTAAGGCAGACTTTCTCAAATCCCACTGAAACTGAGTATCCCAACAAACAAGCAACAACAACAAAAATGAAGAGAAATTTTTAAAAGAAAACTTTAAAAACAGAAAAATATCACACAAATTTCACCACTAGTATAACACTTGAAAATGTGTTCATGAGTGAACTCATGCTCAATGTTTCTTCTGATCATGTAACACCAATACTGGCTTCCCTTCTTTTCTCTCTCCTTCCTTTCTGCTCTCTTTCTTTTCCTTTCCCTTCCTTTTCCTTTCTTTTCCTTTCCTTATATTCCTTTCATTTTCTTTCCCCTCCTCCCTTCCTGTTCCTTTCCCTCCCCTCCCCTCCCCTTCCCTTCCCTCTCCTCTCAATTCTTTCTTTTTTTCTTTTCTTTCTTTCTTTCTTTCTCTTTCTTTCTTTCTTTCTTTCTGTCTTTCTTTTTTCTTTCTTTCTTTCTTTCTTTCTTTCTTTCTTTCTTTCTTTCTTTCTCCTCCCCTAATCCCTTCTATTCTTTTTTGTTTCACTTCCTTTTTCTTTTCTGTTTTCTAGCAATGTGCTTCCCCTCTCCTAGAATCAGCAAACTAATCAGTATCTAACAAAGGAGTTTTCAAATATATTAAGTCCCAGTGTTAGGACACAGAAAAAATCTTATTTCAGAATCTTGAGTTAACATATAAAAATCAGTGATTTACCCTCAAATTCTTAGTTTTTAAAATACTGGAAACAAAATTAATTGTAGCTTTATATGGCTAAAACCAGGAAATATAGGCTTCCTAAAATAATTATATATAATATTTAATTAATAACAGACTATTTAACTATAGCAGAAAGCAAACATTTATTCAAAAATGCAAATTATCATTAAAATTGTACTAATATTATCAGACAAAAGAAATGCACAGAGGACATTTTAATAAGAAAACCAAGAAATTCAGTTAACAAATAGGTTCCTTTTCTTTCCAGCAATAAAATAATATAGCATAATGTAAGGAGTGTGGATTTTGCAATCTAACATATGTGAACATAAGTCTCACCTCTAATATTTTAGAACTTAAACATTGGGCAAATTATTTAATCATTCAAAAACCAGTGGACTTATATATAGAAAGGAGAGAGAAAGAAAGGCAAAAATAGAATTAAACTTCAGGATTGCCATAAGTAATCATGGTGATATTAAATAATATGCAGTAATAGTAAAATATGTTAGTATTCAACTATTTGCATTACATAGTAAGAAGAACACAGTAGGAATATATTAAGATACATAATGTCAAATATCCTGAGTAAATCTGTGACTTGGAAGAGTTGGAGCTTTTTATTATTCACATTCTAAACTGTTAGCCTTTACTGTATCAAGTTATTTACATTGTGCCACAAATTTCTTCAGATGAAACAGGCAGTTCTTTGGATTCCACTGATACCTTTTCTACCTACATGACAGGATACTGCCATATGCCCAGAATTTTGTACTATGGGACTACACATAGACTAACTGTGAATCCACACTTAAAGAAAACATAAAAAGAGATTCTCTTTCAAAGAAGAATGGCACTGCCTAAATACACAGTGTGCACCCAGTTTAATGACTAGTTCCTCACATCCTGTATCCTATAATAGAAGAAGGGCTCTTTCCTCTTTGCTTTCTCCACAACAGTATTTACTTCTGCTCACTTTTCTTCCTTACCAAATACTGTGTTTGTGAACCAGTCACAGGCAGTTAGCAAATTACTGCTATTCTAAGCTCTGTGTCTGCAAAAGTAGACACTGTCAGAGACAGGAAGATCTAGTTAGCATTATAATTTAGTAGTTTTGTTGGATGCTAAAGTATTCTTCATACAAATACATGGAATGTAAAAAGAGCAGGAGTAAAAGAAAAGATTAAATTGTCAACATATTCTTGGAACAAAAGACAGAAAATCATAAATATATCAACACTATATACATGTATGCATAGACATAACAATGTTTTGATTCTGTTTACAAAAAGATGGGTCTGATAAAAATATATACCACATGTAATGAAAAAGTGATTGGCTTACTAACATTAGGATACAACCATACTGTCCATATAACAGAAAATATAGCAAGATATTGTGAAATAGTGAACATTTGTTTTATTGAAATTTTGAAAGACATGCTGTTAGGTAGTCATTTGAATTTTCTCTTTCTCTAGCTATCTGTCTGTCTGTCTATCTATCTATCTATCTATTTATCTGTGATTTTATTATTGGTATAACCTTCACTTAAAGAGAACAGTGGTGTCTCCTGTTATAGATTCATAAGCAATGTGTCTGTTTTCAGATTACTCTTCATAATTCATTATTGAAACTTCCTAGGTGTTCCCTCAATACTGGTGATACAATATAGCTTTGTGTTGTATTGATACTGCAAAATTCCTCAAGCAAAGAACTCTTCAATAATTGTAAAAACATGATATAAAACAACTTTCCCAAAATTAACTGCTCAGATTTGTTACATCATCAAAAAAGGAAAATTAATACCAGTCCTCAACAATGAATTTGAGGATTAAATGAGTTGGTATTTAAGACACTTCACAAATGCTGGCACAAAATAAGCTCTCAGTAAATAACACCTAGTATTTTTGTTTCTTAGTTGTCTGCAAAACTAGATGATAACTGTGGTACAATTGTGTCTAGGAATATACCTCCGGTATGTGTAGAATTTGTAATCTCTAAGAAAGTATTATATCAGAATGTAGCATGTGGATCTTATCGTTCCTGTCCACAAATAAAGCTTCACTAGGTGTAATTATTCAATGTGATTGATAGTTACCAGGATGATAAAATGTGACAGACAGCCATAGATATTCCAATTCAAGTAATTAAAGCCATGAATCCCCTACTGAAAGGATTCCTCTGATACATGCCAGCACACAGTAAGAAAAGTAATCCATGTCATTACTTTTTTTCCCAGAGCAAAATGTCAATCTCTTTTAAATTTCTCAGACATCAGCAAAACACCAGATTTGTTAATGTTTATCAGTTTTTGTTGGTGAAAGCAGAATATGCAGTGTTTGCTTTACTCTTTATAGAATCTAGCACTTGCTTTTCTCTTTAAACAGTCCATAAGCACTATGTTAAAACATACATGTACACAAAATGATATTCTTCACAGAGCTGTTCCAATTAGAAAATTATCTTTTCTTAGTTTCACTGTGGGGTTCATTTTATACAGTATACAAAAGACAAGTCATCTTGAAAAATACTTTTCTTTTGGGTAGAGTCATTAATAGTTAGTAGGGAAAAGAATGGACCAAAGAAAAATGAAAGGATTGTGTATTCTTTACTGTTTTTGATAAGATATCTCTGTGTGTGCATGCACTTATAAAATTGCACACCTTTATTCTTTAATAAATTGTCTAACACTTCTTTAACTGGTCTTACTTCATCTTTTCAACATCTTATCCTCAGTGAAGGGGTTTTTTTCTGCCTAATATCTTGGTAGATAAGATCTTTCACTTATTTAAGTGGAATACATACCACTGGAATTAAAATACAACTACTTTGACTAGGACAGAGAGAAAGAACTGTCTCAAAACCAGTCCAGTTTCATTTTGGATTCTGGACATATCAAATTAAGGGGTTTTTAAACATCCAATTTTGTTCATGTACCAAATGGAAATTTTTCTCTATTTAATGGGCTTACTTGATTTTTTTCTTTCTAAATATTTATACATATCTTAATATTTTGCAAAATCTTCAGAATTAGCAGCATCTCTAGTCTCTTTCCCTATTTGAATAATGTGGGGATACTGCTATTTTGTTTAATTCTTTTCATAAAGTTAATTTAAGCCACTTGGCCATAACTATAGAATAGGGTATAAGAAAATTCCAACTCTTGAAACTGTTGGGTATGTTTTCTAGCATTGATCCTGAGCTCTCTTTATACATCAAACTTCCTATTTAAGTTGCTTTCTAAAAGCCAGTAACTGGAATAGTGTTGGCTGAGGAGGGATAACTTTTCAGTGTTTTAGTCTCTATGCTAACAAGGATATTTATAAAAGCATATATATAAAATAATTGTACAGCACCATAAATTCTTTGAAATCAGAAATCGTAAATTAACTCAGCCATACAAGAATTGATTACTTTCTTTTTATTTTTTTTCATTTTAAAATGAAAAAAGACTAAACATTGTTACAAAATTTTAATACAAAATAATAAAAAACTAACAAATGTTAATCTATTGTGTATTGTTATCTTCAAAGTACTTAGACTACAAGATATAAGCTTGAAAAAATGATCAAACTGTGAAAGCACAAACCACTCTTATTGATGAGTTCATAGAGATTAACAGTATAGTTGTATATCATATATATATATTATGTGTCATATATAATCTTTTCCCTTCTTTCTTTTCTTCTTTCCCCATCCCAGTTGTTTTCCCCTTTAGTAGAGTCTTTTCCTTTCCTTCTCACAGTACCTATTAGGTATTTTGAATCTTATTTATTTCTTCAGGTTCTTACACTAGGGAGATAATATGATGCTTACACATGAGTCCATTTTATTTAATTTACAAATATTGTCTCAAGTTGCATCCATTTACTTATAAAAACCTTGAGTTTATCTTTCTTTATAGCTGAGTAGTATGCCATTGTATAAAAACACCACACCTTTTTTTATCCATTCTGCAGTGTATGGGCATTTGTGTTGCTTCCAAGATTTAACTATTACAAAATGTGCTGTTATAAACATGGGTGCACATATATCACTGTGGTGTGATTTTTTTTTTAATTTTTCTGGGAAAATACTCTGAAAGGGAGTATCTGGATGAAATGGGACAACTAATCCTAGATTTTATAGGAATTTCCACACTGATTTTCACAGTGGTTTTATTAACCTACATTCTCAACCAACAGTGGAAAAGGATTCCTTTTTATCCACAGCCCCACCAGCATTTGTTATTGGTTGATTTCTTGATGATAGTCATTCTTTCTGGAGTGAGATGGGATCTCAGTGTTATTTTAATTTGCATTTCTTGAATGACCAGTGATGTTGAACATTTTTCATATATTTATATTCTGTGTTTATTCATCTGAAAGGTAAATATTCCTCTCAGATGCTCATTTTTTTACTGGGTCTTTGAAATTTGGGGGGGGGATGGTCCTGGATTTTTCAGTTCTTTATATGTTCTAGATAGAAATCCTTTGTCTGAAGGACAGTTGGCTAAAATTTTTTCCCATTCTGTGAGTTGTCTTTTCACTCTGCTGGTGATTTCTTTTGAAGTGAAAAAACTATTTAATATGATCAGATCCCAGTTGTTGAGTCTTTGAAGTACTTCCCATGCAGTTTGCATTTTGTTCACGAACTCTGTGCATACTCCTTCATCTTCCTACTTTGTCTTCCAGTAGATTTAGTGTTTCTGTTTTAATATGCAGATCTTTATTTTATTTTGACTTTAGATTAGTGCATGGAGATAGACACGGATGTAGTTTTAGTCTTCAGCATGTGGAAAGCCAGTTTCTCTTGCACTATTTATTAAAAAGGCTATCTTTTTTCCAGTGAATATATTTGGCCCCTTTGTCAATGATAAGGTGGCTGAATGTCTTCATAGTTGTGTCAGTATCTTCTAATCTGTTCCACTGGTCCTCAGGTTGGTTTCTTTGCCAGCAGCATGCTGATTTTATCCCAGTAGCTTTGTAGCATAATTTCATGTCAGGGATTGTGATGTCTCCTGCCTTGCCTTTGTTGGCCAGGACTGTCTTTGCTATTCTACATCTCTTCTGTTTCCAAATAACTTTTAGGAATGTTTTCTGTATATCTCTGAGGTATGCTAATGGTATTTTGATCAAGATTGTATTAAAACTGTACAATAATTTTGGAAATATGACCTTTTTCCACTATGCTTGTTTTTCCTATCCACAAGCAAGGGATATCTTTTCATTTTCTGATACACTCTTTCATCTCTTTTCTAAGAGTATTGTAATTTTTAATATATACATCTTTTACATCTTTTGTTAGATTGATTCCTAAGTATTTTATTGTTTTGCAGGCTATTGTGAAATGATTTGCTTCCCTAATTTTTCTTAAATATCAATGTGTACTGCTGGAAGAGGGGAATTGTGAAAGAATACTTCCTGAATATTGAAAAATTCTTTGATAATGCATCAAGCTAACATCTGTATAATAATTCATTATAGGAAAATTAATGTGATGAAAGATATAATACATATGTTTATATCATATATAATAATCTCTCTTGAATCTGGAATACATGTCATCTTTGTTGCAGGAGATCATCAAGGCATGTTCCCCTGAGAAATGACACTTCTTGTCCCCTCTATGTTTAGCCCTTAACTTTACTTTGTCCACCTGTACATGCAGACTAGCTATATAGAGGCAAATGTTACCTTTATTACCTAAAAAAAAAAGTAACTGAGTCCAGCTAAGGCACCAATGTATCTCACTGGAGCAAAGCAGCAGAATTTCCCTCTATCATTGATGGTAAGAATAGGAGAATCAAGCAAGACCCTGTGAAATTTCAGGGCTAATATATGAGATAATGTCTCTGCTGAGCCCATGAGACTCAAAATGAAATACACCTTCCCAGAAGTAAAGGTGGCGGCTTTTCTACTTCTATCAAAGTATTCATTAAGCCACTAATTCGGGAGCCTCAGTGCCTGGCACAAGAGTGCTTTAATCCTCCTTTACAGCCATAGCGGAAGTCACTATTCCTGAGCACTCAGTCATGGCCTTTATCCTACTTTCCTACCAGTAATGCAAATAATAAAAGCTGCGGTCACTCTAACTCTTGGCCCATTGTTCCACTGAGTGCAATTGGGCATTCCAGAGGCTCTTGAAAATGCAGCCCTTGGTCTTCAGCTGTGTGCCAAGTTGCCAGGTAGGAGACTGAACTCTCTGTGGTGGGGATTCAGTAGTTTGTCTTTGATTTGTAAAATGGAATTATTCCTTGAGAAAAATAAATAATCATTTTAACTCATTTTTCATGGTTCAGACTAACAAAGAAACAATATTCCAATACTACTTCCTCACTACTAAAATTCAGCTTTGAAAATATTTGCTCTCCTCACAAATAGAATATAAATGCAATGTTCATTTTTCCAACATGACTGTCACTGCACTCTCTATATCATTAACATAATTGGTCAGATCATATGCTTATTTACAACAGTGCCAATGTTTAGTTTTTTTTCTTGCACAAGAATTTTAGTTCCTCTTTCATAAGATAAAAATCTAAGACTTTAAAAATCTTTCACCTATGGTAAAAGATGTAGATAAGTGGCAAAATGCTTGCCTAGCAAGCACAAGTCCTTGAATTCAAACCCCAGCACCACAAATACAAACAAAATTTCTCATAGTATTTTTCTACGTGAACCTCTGTAGTAAGAATATTTCCTCCAAAGATGACTTGAACTACAGGTAACAACTAATTTTGTCAACCACTTGTCTTTCTAGTTAGGGATATTTTAAGTGATATTTTCATAATTTTAAGCTGCTTTATGATGGAATTATAATGTCTCACAGTTTAGTTGAAAGACTGCAAAAAGATTAATCTTAAAGTAATTTCATAGTGAAAAGATAATTACAAGGAATGTATATAAATGGATTTGTTTGATGGAATGTGTCATAATAAGCTGAAAAATATAAATTTTGTTTCTTGAAAGGTTATTTGTTTTCACATAAAGTAATATCTTTTCATGAATTCTGGGTAAAGTTGCTATACCTAACATTTTGTTTTCTCCTTTTCCTCTGAACTATGTAATAATAATAAGGGAGAATAAATGTGAATAACCATAAATATTCATTAAAATGAAATTGGCTTTTATATGCATATAGAAGAGCTTGTCTCTTCCAAACAATCTGTAATTGAAAAGGATTGAATTGATTGAGAAACCAAAAAAGAAATTTTTATACTCCATAATATGAACAGACAAATTTAGGAATTTTTCTTCATATTAGATTTTTAAAAGCATAAGTTTCATGCTTTGTAGCTACAGAGGTATTAATTAAGGTATTTAGTGACTGCCTAATCTCACTGTTATGACAGCACCTGTCTTCTTACAGTCATCCCCTAAAACAGAAAAAAATATGTATTCCGTGTTGGGCCCCATGATGAATCCATAAACTGACTTCTACATAAAATGTGTCTTTTGCTTAGGAAAAGCGTCAGTGAATCTTCATGCCTAAACAAAAAGCAACATAGATTAAAATACCTGTAAAATTCCATAAAACATTAAGGGAGGAGGAATGGAAGGAAAAGGTGGAAAATTTTGTCTAGTCAAAAATAGTTTAAATTACTTCTGATATACCTTCATATTTTCACATTCAAGTCTCTCAATTTATGAAACTATTTTTTGTATTTCATACCTTCAAATAATGTATCAGTAGTGTTTTAAGTTATTTACATAAAAAGTTCATCCTTGGAGCTGGGGATTTAGCTCAGCAGCATAAGCTCCTGCTGCTTTGCAAGTGCACAGTCTTGATTTTGATCCCTGGTACAAAAAAAAAAAACAAAAAACAAAAAAAAACAGGCCTGGGGTTTATGTCAGCAGGGCAGGTGCCTGTCCTGCAAGTGCTCAGTTGCAAGTTCAATCCCCAGTACAAACAAAAGCAAAACATTCATTCTCACAACAACCCTACATAGTAGTTACTATTATCACTATTAAGGTACAAATATGATATATAAATATTAGGTAACTTACTTAAATTCACAAGACTAATAAGTATTAGACATGAGATTTGAACACAGGGACAATTTGAGCACCACATTCTTAACTATGACCAAGGGTCACACAAAACAAATGTCTGCCATATGATCAAAAACACAGAACCCATAGCTTTCCCACATAGGGAAGAGGATGTCAGAGAAACAGACTTCAGAGAAACCCATATGAACTCACTATGCTTAACAACATAGTAGTTTATTCATAAATATGAGCAAAATAAAGAACAAAATATATGAACAGATATGCAAGGATTGTCAGGCATTTGTAGAAACCTTACAGTTTGCAAGAAGAAAATATAGATGAACAAAAGGGACAAGAGACTAAAAAGAAAAAAATCCAGAGAAAATTTAAAGAATAAGAGAGAAGTAAAAGAGGATATTTCATTAATAGAAAAATAAAGACTGCAATTAGAAATGAAACAGACCACAAAAGTAAAGTTTTTGGATATTTCAAAGTGATTCCTAAAATGAAAACTGTCAATATATTAGGTTGTTAATAAAATTTATGTTGTGCTTCTTGGTTGAAATAGTTATGAACTCTTTCAAAATATGGAAAATAAAGGAAATGAGAAATTCCTTCATTTCCATATTTTGAAAATGAAGGAATGGGAAGGATTAAACTGTCATTTCTTCATTCACTAAACAGAAGTCATAGAAATTTTTAGAAAGAGAACATGGAAAAAGTTAACCAGATTATAATATCAATGATGTCATATAATAATCTGCTATCCTGTATGCAATGAAAAAATAAATTTATGAGATTAAAATATGTCAAAGGTAGATATACCTAATTAAAGAATGAGCATAGGAAAATCAAACTGCAAAGTATGCAGCCAAAGAAACATATACAGATAAGTGAAACATATAGAACTGCAATAAGTCATAACCAAAATAAATCTACACCCAGGCATATAACAATAAATGTCATAGAAACTGAACACAAGAACAAAATATTAAAACTTTTAGAGAAAAGAGACAAAACACCTATGAAGGAAGGCCCATCAGAATCACAGCAGACTTCTCAACACAGGCAATGAAGTCAAGAAGAGCATGGAGTGAAGTATTTTAGATCCTAAAGGAAAACTACTTCCAGTGCAGGTTGATGTACCCTACAAAACTGTCCTTTAAAATTGATGGAGAAATATAATACTTTCAAAGAACAAAGAACAGCTAAAGAACTTCATGACCACCAAGCAAACCTTGCAAATAATAGTTAATGATATTCTAGATGGATGGAAAAACAAATACAACTCCAAGAACACCAACAGAAAAAAGCCACTAAGCTTTGCAGACAATTAAACAGAGGGGGAAAGTAAGGCAACAATAGCAGAAAGATAACATGACAAAAATAATCCAATATATATACCAGTTATAATCATTAATGTAAATGATCTCAATTCAGCAATTAAAAGAAACAGATTGGCAGAATGAATCAAGAAACAACATCCAACTGTATACTGTACACAAGAAACACATCTAACCTAAAAGGAAACTTATACACTGAAAGTCAAAGGATGGAAAACAATACTTCATGCAATAGGAAACATAAAAAAATCAAGGGTAACTTTACTGTTTTCATACAATGTGAACTTCAAATGAAGATTGATCAGAGGAAATAAAGAAGGTCACTGCATACTAATTAGGGGGAAAACTTCCAGAGAAAGGGATAACAATCCTAAATATATATGCACCAAATACAGAAGAACCCAACTATATGAAACAAATATTAACAGATATTAAGAATCAAATAGGCAATAACACAATTATAATGGGCAACTTTAACACCCCTTTGACACAAAGAGACAGATCAACTAGACAGAAAATCAGTAAAGGAATAACAAAATTGAACAAATAGACTGAGTAGATGTGCACAGGGTGTTCCACCCAACAAAATCAGAATATACATTCTTCTCAGCTGCACACAGGACATTCCCTAAAATAGACCATATACTAGCCCATCAAACATGCTTAAGTAAGTGCAAAAGAACTGAAATTATTCCATGCATATTATCTGATCATTGTACTATAAAACTGGAAATTAATGAAAAAAATAAACTGCAAAAACTCCACAAACACATGGAAATTAAATAATACACTCCTAAATAATCAATATCTATAAGCAAATGAAAATACAAATACATCTTACCAGAACCTGTAGGAAGCAATGAAAGCAGTCCTCAGAGGAAAATTTATTGTGGTGAATTCCCATATCAGGAAAACAGAATGACAAATAAATAACCAAATGGTATACCTCAAACATTTAGAAAAAGAAGAGCAAGCCAAGCCCAAAACCAAAAGAAGGGAGGAAATTATAAAGATCAGAGAGACTAATAAAATAATACAAAGAATTAATTAATCAAAGCATTTGTCCTTTGAAAGAATAAATAAAATCCATAAGTCTCTAGCCAACCTTAATAAAAAAACAGAAAAGGAAAAACTCAAATTCAAGCAATAAGGAATAAAAAGGGTGAAATTACTACAAGTCCTGTGGAAATATAGAAAATCATCAATGCTCTTTTACTCTCTTTTACTCTCATAGCTTTGATAACACAGAAGAAATAGACAGAATCCTAGAAACATATGAATTAACAGAGTTGAATCAAGAAGATGTAAAACTACTGAATAACCCAACTTCAATTAATGAAATTGAAAATGTAATTAGAACCTTACCAACCAAGAAAAATCATGGTCCTGATGGATTCATAGCCAAATTCT
>PVJX010028999.1:0-23340 GCA_004027295.1 Dolichotis patagonum | reverse complement strand
TTTGTGGATTCAACACAGTGTGACATGATTATGGTAAAATGTCGCTGTGTCATTCTTAGGATTTCTACTGGAAACACTGCAAAAAGAAGTAAAACTCATGTGTTGAAAGAGCATTGTGTTTTACTCACTATGCTGAAAGAGTATTCAGCAGCAATTCAGGGTATTCCTCTCCTAGTAGGTAGATTTGCTCATTCCCCACTGTATGACGTGAACATGGGATACAGCCACTATGTAAATCTGACAGTTAGACTGCAAACAGTTCAAAACCTAGTGAAACTCACTGTGCCGAAAGAGCATTCAGTAGTAATTCACAGTTGTGCTTTCCTAGAAAATGAATTTTTGGATTCAGCACAGTGTGACATGAGTATGGTAGAATGTGTTTGCATTCTTAGTGTTTCTATGGGAAACACGTCAAAAACAAGTGAAACTCATTGTGTTGAAAGAGCATTGAGTTGTACTCACTATGCTGAAAGAGCATTCAGCAGCAATTCAAGGTATTCCTCTCCTAGAATGTAGATTTGCTCATTCCCCACTGTATGATGTGAACATAGGAAAGAGCTGCTATGTAATTCTGAGAATTAGACTGGAAAATCTTCAAACCCAAGTGAAACTCACTGTACTGGAAGAGCATTCAATACTAATTCACCGTTGTTTTTTCCTATAAAATGAATTTGAGTATTCAACACAGATTCAGATGAGCATAGGACAATGTTGCTGTGCAATTCTTAGGATTTCTATTGGAAACACTTCAAAAACCAGTGAAATTCATTTTGTTGAAAGAGCATTGAGTTGTACTCACTATGCTGAAAGAGCATTCAGCAGCAATTCAGGGTTTTCCTCTCCTAGAAAGTGGATTTGACCATTTTCCACTGTATGACATAAACATGGGAAACAGCCACTATGTAATTCTGAGGATTCGACTGGAAACCCTGCGACACAAGTGAAATTCACTGTGCTGTAAGAGCTTTCAGTAGTAATTCACCGTTGTTCTTTCCTAAAATGTAAATTTGCGGATTCAACACAGTCTGACATGAGTATGCTAAAATGTCGTTGTGTCATTCTTGTTATTTCTATTGGAAACACTTCAAAAACAAGTGAAACTCATTGTGTTGAAAGAGGATTGAGTTTTACTCACTATGCTGAAAGAGCATTCAGCAGATATTCAGGGTTTTCCTCTCATAGAATGTGGATTTGCTCATTCCCCTCTGTATGACGTGAACATGGGAAAGAGCTTCTATCTAATTCTGAGGATTAGACTGCAAAAATTTCAAAGCCAAGTGAAACTCACTACACCGGAAGAGCATTCAATAGTAATTCACCATTGTTCTTTACCAGAACGTGAATTTGTGTATTCAACACAGTGTGAGATGAGTATGGTACAATATCGCTGTGTCATTCTTAGGATTTCTATTGGAAACACTTCAAGAACAAGTGAAACTCATTGTGTTGAAAGAGCATTGAGTTGTACTCACTATGCTGAATGAGCATTCAGCAGATATTCAGAGTTTTCCTCTCCTCGAAAGTGGATTTGCTCATTCCCCACTCTATGACGTGAAGATGTGAAACAGCCGCTATGTAATTCGGAGCATTAGACTGGAAACACTTCAAAAACAATTGAAATTCACTGTGCCAGAAGAGCATTCAGTAGGAATTCACCGTTGTTCTTTCCTACAAAGTGAATTTGCGTATTCAATAGAGTGTGACATGTTTATGGTAAAATGTCGCAGTGTCATTCTTAGGATTTCAATTGCATACACTTCAAGAACAAGTGAAACTCATTGTGTTGAAAGAGCATTGAGTTGTACTCACTATGCTGAAAGCGCATTCAGCCACAATTCAGGGTATTCCTCTCCTAGAAAGTAGATTTGCTCATTCCCTACTGTATGACGTGAACATCAGAAACAGCCGCTACGTAATTCTGATGATTAGACTGGAAAAACTTGAAACACAAGTGCAAGTCACTGTGCCAGAAGAGCATTCATTCGGAATTCACCGCTGTTCTTTCATAAAATATGAATTTGCAGATTTAACACAGTGTGACATGAGTATGGTAAAATGTCGCTGTCATTCTTAGCATTTCTACTGGAAACTATTCAAAAAGAATTGAAACTCATTGCGTTGAAGGGTATTGAGTTGTACTCACTATGCTGAAACAGCATTCAGCAGCAATTCAGGGTTTTCCTCTCCTAAAAATGAATTTGCTCATTCCCCACAGTTTGACATGAACATGGGAAATAGCCGCTATGTAATTCTGAGGATTCGACAGGAAACACTTCAAACACAAGTGAAACTCACTGTGCTGGAAGAGCTTTCAATAGTAATTCACCGTTGTTTTTTTTAGAAAGTGAATTTGGGGATTCAACACAGTGTGACATGAGTATGGTAAAATGTTGCTGTGTCATTCTTAGGATTTCAATTGCATACACTTCAAGAACAAGTGAAACTCATTGTGTTGAAAGAGCATTGAGTTGTACTCTCTATGCTGAAAGTCCATTCAGCAGCACTTCAGGGTTTTCCTCTCCTACAAAGTGGATTTGCTCATTCCCCTCTGTATGACGTGAACATGGGAAACAGCCGGTATGTAATTCTGAGGATTAAACTGGAAAAACTTGAAACACAAGTGAAACTCACTGTAACGGAAGAGCATTCATTAGTAATTCACCGTTGTTCCTTCCTAGAATGTGAATTTGCCTAGTCAATGCAGAGTGAGATGAGTATGGTACAATGTCGCTGTGTCATTCTTAGGATTTCTATTGGAAAAACTTCAAAAACAAGTGAAACTCATTGTGTTGAAAGAGCATTGATTTGTACTCACTATGGTGAAAGAGCATTCAGCAGCAATTCATGTTTGTTCTCTCCTAGAAAGTGGATTTGCTCATTCCCCACTGTATGACGTGAAGATGTGAAACAGCCGCTATGTAATTCTGAGTATTAGACTGGAAACACTTCAAACACAATTGAAATTCACTGTGCTGGAAGAGCATTCAGTAGGAATTCACCGTTGTCCTTTCCTAGAAAGTGAATTTGCAGATTAAACACAGTGTGACAGGAGTAATGTAAAATGTCACTGTGTCATTCTTAGGATTTGTATTGGATACACTTCAAGAACAAGTGAAACTCATAGTGTTGAAAGAGAATTGAGTTGTACTCACTATGCTCAAAGAGGATTCAGCAGCAATTCAGGGTATTCCTCTGGTAGAATGTGGAATTGCTTCTTCCCCACAGTGTGATGTAAACATGGGAAAAAGCCGCTATGTAATTCTGAGGATTAGACTGGAAAAACTTCAAACAAAAGTGAAACTCACTGTACTGGAAGAGCATTCAATAGTAATTCACCATTGTTCTTTCCTAGAATGTGAATTTGCGTATTTAACACAGGGTGAGATGATTATGGGACAGTGTCGCTGTGTCATTCTTAGAATTTCTATTGGAAACACTTAAAAAAACCAGTGAAACTCATTGTTTTGAAAGAGCATTGAGTTGTACTCAATATGGTGAAAGAGTATTCAGCAGCAATTCAGGGTTTTCCTCCCCTAGAAAGTGGATTTGCTCATTCCCCTGTGTATGATGTGAACATGGGAAACAGCCGCTATGTAATTCTGAGGATTAGACTGGAAAAACTTCAAACAAAAGTGAAACTCACTGTGATGGAAGAGCATTCAATAGTAATTCACCGTTGTTCTTTCCAAGAACGTGAATTTGCGTATTCAACGCAGTGTGAGATGACTATGTTACAATGTCGCTGTTTCATTCTTAGGATTTTTATTGGAAAAACTTCAAAAAGAAGTGAAACTCATTGTGTTGAAAGAGCATTGAGTTGTACTCACTATGCTGAAAGAGCATTCAGCAGCAATTCAGGGTTTTCCTGTCCTAGAAAGTGGATTTGCTCATTCCCCACTGTATCACGTGAACATGTGAAACAGCCAGTTTTTAATTCTGAGGAATAGACTGGAAAAACTTCAACCACAAGTGAAACTCAATGCATGGGAAGAGCATTCAATAGTAATTCACAGTGGTTCTTTCCTAGAAAGTGAATTTGGGGATTTAAAACAGTGTGACATGAGTATGGTAAAATGTTGCTGTCAATCTTAGGATTTCTATTGGAAACACTTCAAAAACAAGTAAAACTCATTGTGTTGAAAGAGCACTGAGTTGTACTCACTATGCTGAAAGAGCATTCAGCAGAAATTCAGGGTTTTCCTCTCCTAAAGTGTGAATTTCCTCATTCCCCACTGTATAACGTGAACATGGGAACCAGTCGCTATGTAATTCTGTGGATTAGACTGGAAAAACTTCAAACACACTTGAAACTCACTGTGCTGGAAGAGCGTTCAATAGTAATTCACTGTTGTTGTTTCCTAGAATGTGAATATGCGTATTCAACACAGTGTGACATGAGTACGTTAAAATGTCACTGTGACATTCTTAGGATTTCTATTGGAATCACCTCAAAAACAAGTGAGACACATTGCATTGAAAGAGCATTGAGTTGTAATCAATATGCTGAAAGAACATTAAGCGGCAATTCAGAGTTTTCCTCTCCTATAAAGTGGACTTGTACTTTCCCCACTGCAACACGTGAACATGGGAAATATCCACTATATAAATCTGCAGATTAGACAGGAAACACTTCAAACACAAGTGAAACTCAGTGTTCCGGAAGACCATTCAGTAGTAATTCACCGTTGTTCTTTCCTAGAAAAGGAATTTGCGGATTCTACAGAGTGTGACATGAGTATGGTAAAATGTCGCTATCATTAGTAGGATTTCTATTGGAAACACTTCAAACACAAGTGAAACTCATTGTGCCGGAAGAGCATTCAATAGTAATTCACAGTTGTTCAATCCTAGAAAGTCAATTTGTGGATTCAACACAGTGTGACAGGAGTATGGTAAAATGTCACTGTGTCATGCTTATTATTTCTATTGGAAAACCTTCAAAAACAAGTGAAACTCATTGTGTTGAAAGAGCATTGAGTTGTACTTGCTATGCTGAAAGAGCCTTCAGCAGCAATTCAGGGATTTCCTCTCCTAAAATGTGAATTTGCTCATTCTTGAAGGTATGACATGAACATGGGAAACAGTCCCTATGTAATTCTTCGGATGAGACTGGACAAACTTCAAACACAAGTGAAACACACTGTACCGGAAGAGCATTAAATAGTAATTGACTGTTGTTGTTTCCTAGAACGTGAATTTGCGTATTCAACACAGTGTGACATGAGTATGGTAAAATGTCGCTGTGACATTCTTAGGATTTCTATTGGAAACACTTCAAGAACAAGTGAAACTCATTGTGTTGAAAGAGCATTGAGTTGTACTCATTATGCTGAAAGAGCATTCAGCAGCAATTCAGGGTTTTCCTCTCCTAAAAAGTGAATTTGGTCATTCCCCACAGTATGACATGAACATGGGAAAAAGTTGCTATGCAATTCTGTAGATTAGACTGGAAAAACTTCACACACACGTGAAACTCACTGTGCATGAAGAGCATTCAATAGTAATTCACTGTTGTTATTTCCTGGAATGTGAATATGCGTATTCAACACAGTGTGACATGAATATTGTACAATCTCGCTGTGATATTCTTAGGATTTCTATTGGAAACACCTCAAAAACAAGTGAGACACATTGTGTTGAAAGAGCATTGAGTTTTAATCACTATGCTGAAAGAGCATTCAGCAGGAATTCATGGTTTTCCTCCCCTAGAAATTGGACTTGTTCATTCCCCAGTGTGTCACGTGAACATGGGAAAGTTCCGGTATATAAAAATGTGGATTAGACTGGAAAAACTTCAAACACAAGTGAAACTCAGTATTCCGGAAGAGCATTCAGTTGGAATTCACCGTTGTTCTTTCCTAGAAAATGAATTTGCGTATTAAACACAATGTGACATGAGTATGGTAAAATCTCGCTCTGTCATTCTTGTTATTTCTATTGGAAACACTTCAAAAACAAGTGAAACTCATTTTGTTGAAAGAGCATTGATTTGTTCAGAGTATCATGACAGAGCATTCAGCAGCAATTCAGGGTTTTCCTCTCCTAGAAAGAGGATTTGCTCATTCCCCTCTGTATGACGTCAACATGGGAAACGGCCACTATGTAATTCCGAGAATTAGACTGGAAAAACTTCATACACAAGTGAAACTCACTGTACTGGAAGAGCATTCATTGGTAATTCACCACGGTTCCTTCCTAGAACATGAATTTGCGTATTCAACGCAGTGTGAGATGAGTATGGTACAATGTCGCTGTGTCATTCTTAGGATTTCTATTGGAGACACTTCAAAAACCAGTGAAACTCATTTTGTTGAAAGAGCATTGAGTTGTACTCACTATGCTGAAAGAGCATTCAGCAGCAATTCAGGATTTTCCTTTCCTAGAAAGTGGATTTGCTCATTACCCTCTGTATGATGAGAACATGGGAAACAGCCACTATGTAATTCTTAGGATTAAGACTGGAAAAACTTCAAACACAAGTCAAACTCACTGTGCCGGAGGAGCATTCAATAGTAATTCACCGTTGTTCTTTCCTAGATTGTGAATTTGCGTATTCAACACAGTGTGAGATGACTATGGTACAATGTCGATGTGTCATTCTTTGTATTTCTATTGGAAAAACTTCAAAAACAAGTGAAAATCATTGTGTTGAAAGAGCTTTGAGTTGTATTCACTATGGTGAAAGAGCATTCAGCAGCAATTCAGGGTTTTCCTCCCCTAGAAACTGGATGTGCTCATTCCCCACTGTATGAAGTGAAGACATGAAACACCCGCTATGTAATTCTGAGGATTTGACTGGAAACACTTCAAACACAAGTGAAACTCACTGTGCTGGAAGAGTTTTCAATAGTAATTCACCGTTGTTCTTTCCTAGAAAGTGAATTTGCTGATTCAACACAGTGTGTCATGAGTATGGTAAAATGTCGCTGTGTCATTCTTAGGATTTCAATTGGATACACTTCACGAACAAGTGAAACTCATTGTGTTGAAAGAGCTTTGAGTTGTACTCAGTATGCTGAAAGTGCATTCAGCAGCAATTCAGTGTTTTCCTCTCCTTGAATGTGGATTTGCTCATTCCCCACTGTATCACGTGAACATCGGAAACCGCCGCTATGTAATTCTGAGGGTTCGACTGGAAACCCTTCAAACCCAAGTGAAACTGACTGTGCCGGAAGAGCATTCAGTAGTAATTCACCATTGTTCTTTCCTAAAATGTGAATTTGCCAATTCAACACAGTGTGACATGAGTATGGTAAAATGTCGCTGTGTAATTCTTAGGATTTCTATTGGAAACACTTCAAAACAAGTGAAGCTCATTGTGTTGAAAGAGCATTGATTTGTAATCACTATGCTGAAAGAGCCTTATGCAGCAATTCAGAAATTTCCACTCCTAGAATATGGACTTGCACATTCCACACTGTATGACATGAACATGGGAAACAGCCGCTATGTAATTCTGAGGATTCGACTGCAAACACTTCAAACACCCGTGAAACTCTCTCTGCTGGAAGACCATTCAATAGTAATTCACCATTGTTCTTTCCTAGAAAATAAATTTGCGTATTAAACACAGTGTGACATAAGTATGGTAAAATGTCGCTGTGTCATTCTTGTTATTTCAATAGGAAACACTTCCAAAACATGTGAAACTCATGTGTTTAATGAGCATTGAGTTGTACTCACTATGCTGAGGGAGCATTCAGCAGCACTTCAGGTATTCCTCTCCTAGAACGTAGATTTTCTCATTCCCCACTGTATGACATGAACCTAGGAAACAGCCGCTATGTAATTTTGAGAATTAGACTGCAAATATTCAAACACAACTGAAACACACTGTGCCAGAATAGCATTCAATAGAAATTAACGGTTGTTCTTTCCCAGAAAGTGAAATTTCGGACTCAACACAGTGTGACATGAGTATCATAAAATATCGCTGTGTCATTCTTGTTATTTCTATTGGAAACACTTCAAAAACAAGTGAAACTCATTGTGTTGAAAGAGCATTGAGTTGTACTCACTATGCCCAATGAGCATTCAGTAGAAATCAAGGGTTTTCCTCTCCTGGAATGTGGATGTGCTCATTCCCCTCTGTATGATGTGAACATGGGAAACAGCCGCTATGTAATTCTGAGTATTAGACTGGAAACACTTCAAACAAAATTGAAATTCACTGTGTCGGAAGAGCATTCAGTAGGAATTCACTGTTGTTCTTTCCCAGAAAGTGAAATTGTGGATTCAACACAGTGTGACAGGAGTAATGTAATATGTCTCTGTTTCATTCTTAGGATTTCTATTGGAAACAATTCAAGAACAAGTGAAACTCATTGTGTTGAAAGAGCTTTGAGTTGTACTCAGTATGCTGAAAGAGCATTCAGCATCAATTCAGGGTATTCCTCTCCCAAAAAGTAGGTTTGCTCATTCCCCACTGTATGACGTGAACATAGGAAACAGCCACTATGTAATTCTGATTATTAGACTGGACAAACTTCAAACACAAATGAAACTAACTGTGCCGGAAGAGCATTCAGTAGTAATTCACCGTTGTTCTTTCCTAAAATGTGAATTTGCAGATACAAAACAGTGTGACATGATTATGGTAAAATATCGCTGTGTCATTCTTATTATGTCTATTGGAAACATGTCAAAAACAGGTGAAACTCATTGTGTTGAAAGAGCATTGAGTTGTACTGACTATGCTGAAAGAGTATTCATAAGCAATTCAGTGTTTTCCTCTCCTAAAAAGTGAATTTGCTCATTCCCCACTGTATGACTTGAAAATGTGAACCAGTCACTATATAATTCTGCAGATTAGATTGGAAAAGCTTCAAACACAAGTGAAACTCACTGTACCATTAGAGCACTCAATAGTAATTCACTGTTGTTGTTTCCTAGAACATGAATTTGCTTATTCAACACCATATGACATGAGTATAGTACAATGTTGCTGTGTCATTCTTAGTATTTCTATTGGAAACACCTCAAAAACAAGTGAATCTCATTGTGTTGAAAGAGCATGGAATTGTACTCACTATGCCCAATGAGCATTCAGTAGAAATCAAGTGTTTTCCTCTCCTGGAATGTGGATGTGCTCATTCCCCTCTCTATGACGTGAACATGGGAAACAGCCACTATGTAATTCTGAGTATTAGACTGGAAACACTTGAAACAAAATTGAAATTCACTGTGTCGGAAGAGCATTCAGTAGGAATTCACTGTTGTTCTTTCCTAGAAAGTGAAATTGCAGATTCAACACAGTGTGACAGGAGTAATGTAATATGTCACTGTTTCATTCTTAGGATTTCTATTGGAAACACTGCAAGAACAAGTGAAACTCATTGTGTTGAAAGACCTTTGAGTTTTACTCAATATGCTGAAAGAGCATTCAGCAGCAATTCAGGGTTTTCCTCTCCTTGAAAGAGGATTTGCTCATTCCTCACTGTATGACGTGAATATCGTATACTGCCACTATGTAATTCTGAGGGTTTGACTGGAAACCCTTCAAACACAAGTAAAACTGACTGTGCCAGACAGAAGAGCATTCAGTAGTAATTCACAGTTGTTCTTTCCTAAAATGTGAATTTGCGGATTCAACACAGTGTGACATGAGTATGGTAAACTGTCATTGTGTAATTCTTAGGATTTCTATTGGAAACACATCCAAAACAAGTGAAACTCATTGTGTTGAAAGAGCATTGAGTTGTAATCACTATGATGAAAGAGCGTTCAGCATGAATTCAGGATTTTCCTCTCCTAGAATGTCAACTTGCTCATTCCCTACTGTATGACGTGAACATGGTAAACAGCCGCTATGTAATTCTGAGGATTCGACTCAAAATATTTCAAATACAAGTGAAACTCACTGTGTCAGAAGAGCATTCAGTAGTAATTCACACTGCTTTTTTCCTAGAAAATAAATTTATGTATTAAACACAGTGTGACATGAGTATGGTAAAATCTCGCTGTGTCATTCTTGTTATTTGTATTGGAAACACTTCAAAAACAAGTGAAACTCATTGTGTTGAAAGAGCATTGAGTTGTACTCACTATTATGAAAGAGCATTCAGCAGCAATTCAGGGTTTTCCTCTCCTAGAACCTGGATTTGCTCATTCCTCTCTATATGATGTGAACATGGGAAACAGGCGCTATGTAATTCTAAGGATTAGACTGGAAAAACTTCAAACACAAGTGAAACTCACCATACTGGAAGAGCATTCATTGGTAATTCACTGTTGTTCCTTCCTAGAACATGAATTTGCGTAGTCAATGCAGTGTGATATGAATATTGTACAATGTCGCTGTGTCATTCTTAGGATTTCTATTGGAAACACTTCAGAAACCAGTAAAACTCATTTTGTTGAAAGAGCATTGAGTTGTACTTACTATGCTGAAAGTGCATTCAGTAGCAATTCAGGGTTTTCCTCTCCTAGAAAGTGGATTTGCTCATTTTCCACTGTATGACGTAAATGTGGGAAACAAGCACTATATAATTCTGAGGATTTGACTGAAAACCCTGCAACACAAGTGAAATTCACTGTGCTGTAAAAGCATTCATTAGTAATTCACAGTTGTTCTTTCATAAAATGTGAATTTGTGGATTCAACACAGTGTGACATGAGTATGGTAAAATATCGCTGTGTCATTCTTGTTATTTCTATTTGAAACACTTCAAAAACATGTGAAGCTCATTGTGTTGAAAGAGCATTGAGTTGTACTCACTATGCTGAAAGAGCATTCAGCAGACATTCAGGGTTTTCCTCTCCTAGAAAGTGGATTAGCTCATTCACCTCTGTATGACGTGAACATGGGAAAGAGTTTCTCTCTAATTCTGAAGATTAGACTGGAAAAACTTCAAACCAAAGTGAAACTCACTGTACCAGAAGAGCATTCAATAGTAATTCACCATTGTTCTTTTCTAGAACATGATATTGTGTATTCAACACAGTGTGAGATGAGTATGGTACAATGTCGCTGTGTCATTCTTAGGATTTCTATTGGAAACACTTCAAAAACAAGTGAAACTCATTGTGTTGAAAGAGCATTGAGTTGTACTCACTATCATGAAAGAGCATTCAGCAGCAATTCAGGGTTTTCCTCTCCTAGAAAGTGGATTTGCTCATTACCCTCTGTATGATGTGAACATGGAAACAGCCGTTATGTAATTCTTAGGATTAGACTGGAAAAACTTCAAACACAAGTGAAACTCACTGTACTGGAAGCGAATTCAGCAGTACTTCTCTGTTGCTCTTTCCTAGAATGGGAATTTGCCTATTCAACACAGTGTGAGATGAGTATGGTACAATGCCGCTGTTATTCTAAGGATTTCTATTGGAAAAAATTCAAAACAAGTGAAACTCATTGTGTTGAAAGATTATTGAGTTGTACTCACTATGGTGAAAGAGTATTCAGTAGCAATTCAGGGTTTTTCTCTCCTAGAAGGTGGATTTGCTCATTCCCCACGGTACGACGTGAACATCGGAAACAGCCGCTATGTAATTTTGAGGATTGGACTGGAAAAACTTCACACACAAGTGAATCTCACTGTGCTGGAAGAGCATTTGGTAGGAATTCACTGTTGTTCTGTCCTAGAAATTGAATTTGCGGATTCAACACAGTGTGACATGAGTAATGTAAAATGTCATTGTGTCATTCTTAGGATTTCTATTGGAAACACTTCAAGAAAAAGTGAAACTCATTGTGTTGAAAGAGCATTGAGTTGTACTCACTATGCTGAAAGAGCATTGAGCAGCAATTCAGGATTTTCCTTTCCTAGAATGTGGATTTGCTCATTGCCATCTGTATGACGAGAACATGTAAAACTGCCGCTATGTAATTCTTAGGATTAGACTGGAAAAACTTCAAACACAAGTGCATCTCACTGTGCTGGAAGAGCATTCAATAGGAATTCACTGTTGTTCTTTCATAAAATATGAATTTGCGGATTCAACACAGTGTGACATCAGTATGGTAAAACGTTGCTGTGTCATTGTTGTTATTTCTATTGGAAGCACTTCAAAAAGAATTGAAACTCATTGTGTTGAAAGAGCATTGAGTTGTACTCACTATGCTGAAAGAGCATTCAGCAGCAATTCATGGTTTTCGTCTCCTAGAAAGTGGATTTGCTCATTCCCCTCCGTATGATGTGAACATCGGAAACAGCAGCTGTGTAATTCTGAGTATTACACTGGAAAAACTTCAAACACAAGTGAAACTCACTGTGCCAGAAGAGCA
The DNA here is from genome assembly GCA_004027295.1 of Dolichotis patagonum. Taxonomy (NCBI): domain Eukaryota; kingdom Metazoa; phylum Chordata; class Mammalia; order Rodentia; family Caviidae; genus Dolichotis; species Dolichotis patagonum. The sequence goes on along the minus strand of PVJX010028999.1, from coordinate 11,111 downwards.
TTCAGTAGTAATTCACTGTTGTTCTTTCCTAAAATGTGAACATGCGGATTCAACACAGTGTGAGATGAGTATGGTAAAATGTCGCTGTGTCATTCTTAGGATTTCTATTGCAAACACTTCCAAAACAAGTGAAAATCATTGTGTTGAAAGAGCATTGAGTTGTAATCACTATTCTGAAAAAGCCTTCAGCAGCAATTCAGGGTGTTCCTCTCCTAGAATGTGAAATTCCTCATTCCCCACTGTATGACATGAACATGGGAAACATTCGCTATGTAATTCTGAGGATTAGACTGGAAAAACTTCAAACAAAACTGAAACTCACTGTTTTGGAAGAGCATTCAATAGTAATTCACGGTTTTTCTTTCCTAGAATGTGAATTTTTGGATTCAACACAGTGTGACATGATTATGGTAAAGTATCGCTGTCATTCTTAGGATTTCTATTGGAAACACCTCAAAAAGAATTGAAACTCATTGTGTTGAAAGAACATTGAGTTGTACTCACTCTGCTGAAAGAGCATTCATCAGCAATTCAGGATTTTCCTCTCCTAAAAAGTGAATTTGCTCATTCCCTCTGTATGACGTGAACATGGGAAACAGTTGCTATGTAATTCTGCAGATTAGACTGGAAACACTTCAAACCCTATTGAAACTCACTGTGCCGGAAGAGCATTCAGTAGTAATTCACCGTTGTTCTTTCCTAGAAAATGAATTTGTGAATTCAACACAGAGTGACATGAGTATGGTAAAATTTCGCTGTCATTCTTAGGATTTCTATTGGAACACTTCAAAAACAACTGAAACTCATTGTGTTGAAAGAGCATTGAGTTGTAATCACTATGCTGAAAGAGCATTCAGCAGCAATTCATTGTTTTCTGCTCCTAGAAAGTGGATTTCCTCATTCCCCTCTGTATGACGTGAACATCGGAAACAGCAGTTATGTAATTCTGAGGTTTCAACTGGAAAAACATCAAACACAAGTGAAACTCACTGTACTGGAAAAGCATTCAATAGCAATTCACGGTTGTTCTTTCCTAGAAAGTGTATTTGGGTATTCAACACAGTGTGAGATGAGTATGGGACAATGTCGCTGTGTCATTCTTAGGATTTCTATTGGAAATACTTCAAAAACCAGTGAAACTCATTGTGTTCAAAGAGCATTGTGTTGTACTCACTATGCTGAAAGAGCATTCAGCAGCAATTCAGGGTATTCCTCTCCTCCAAAGTAGATTTGCTCATTCCCCACTGTCTCCCATGAAAATCAGAAACAGGCACTATGTAATTCTGAGGATTAGACTGCAAAAACCTCAAACACAAGTGAAACTCACTGTGCTGGGAGAGCATTCAGCAGTAATTCTCAGTTGTACTTTCCTAGAAAATGAATTTCCGTATTCAACACAGTGTGACATGAGTATGGGAGAATGTCGCTGTGTCATTCTTAGGATTTCTGTTGGAAACACTTTCAAAACAAGTGAAACTCACTGTGTTGAAAGAGCATTGAGTTGTAATCACTATGCTGAAAATGTCTTCAGCAGCAATTCAGGATTTTCCTCTCCTAGAATGTGGACTTCCTCATTACCCACTGTATGACGTGAACATGGGAAACGTCCGCTATGTAATTCTGAGCATTAGACTGGAAAAACTTCAAACAAAACTGAAACTCACTGTTCCGGAAGAGCATTCAATAGTAATTCAGGTTTTTTATTTCCTAGAAAGTGAATTTGCATATTCAAAACAGTGTCACATGAGTATGGTAAAATGTCGCTGTGTCATTCTTAGAATTTCTATTGGAAACACTTCAAAAACCAGTGAAACTCATTGTGTTGAAACTGCATTGAGTTGTACTCACTATGCTGAAAGAGCATTCAGCAGCAATTCTTTTTCCTCTCCTAGAATGTGGATTTGCTCATTCCCTACTGTATGATGTGAACATGGGTAACAGCCGCCATATAATTCTGAGGATTTGACTGTAAACATTTCAAACACAAGTGAAACTCACTGTTCCAGAAGAGCATTCAATAGTAATTCATGGTTGTTCTTTCCTAGAAAGTGAATTTTTGGATTCAACACAGAGTGACATAATTATGGTAAAGTATCGCTGTCATTCTTAGGATTTCTATTGGAAACACCTCAAAAAGAATTGAAACTCATTGTGTTGAAAGAACATTGAGTTGTACTCACTATGCTGAAATAGCATTCAGCAGCAATTCAGGATTTTCCTCTCCTAAAAATTGAATTTGCTCATTCCCTCTGTATGACGTGAACATGGGAAACAGTCGCTATATAATTCTGCGGATTAGAATGGAAACACTTCAAACCCTATTGAATCTCACTGTGCCAGAAGAGCATTCAGTAGGAATTCACCATTGTTCTTTCCTAGAAAATGAATTTGTGGATTCAACACAGTGTGACATGAGTATGGTAAAATGTCGCTGTCATTCTTAGCATTTCTATTGGAACACTTCAAAAACAAGTGAAACTCAATGTGTTGAAAGAGCATTGCATTGTACTCACTATGCTGAAAAAGCATTCAGCAGCATTTCAGGGTTTTCCTCTCCTACAAAGTGGATTTGCTCATTCCCCACTGTAACATGTGAACATGGGAAATAGCCACTATGTAATTCTGAGGACTAGAGTGGAAAAACTTCAAACACAAGTGAAACTCACTGTACCAGAAGAGCATTCAATAGTAATTCACTGTTGTTCTCTCCTAGGAAGTGAATTTGCCTATTCAACACAGTGTGAGATGTGTATGGTACAATGTCGCTGTGTCATTCTTAGGATTTCTATTGGAAACACTTCCAAATAAGTGAAAATCATTCTGTTGAAAGAGTATTGAGTTGTACTCACTATGCTGAAAGAGCATTCAGCCGAAATTCAGGGTTTTCCTCTCCTAAAAATGAATTTGGTCATTCCCTACTGTATGATGTGAACATGGGAAACAGCCGCTATGCAATTCTGAGGATTAGACTGGAAACACTTCAAACCCTAGTGAAATTTACTGTGCCGGAAGAGCATTCAGTAGTTTTTCACAGTTGTTCTTTCCTAGAAAATGAATTTTTGGATTCAACACAGTGTGACATGAGTATGGTAAATTGTCGCTGTGCCATTCTTAGGATTTCTATTGGAAACACTTCAAATACAAGTGAAACTCATTGTGTTGAAAGAGCATTCAGTTGTACTCACTATGCTGAAAGAGCATTCAGCAGTAATTCAGGGTTGCCCCCTCCTAGAAAGTGGACTTGTTCATTCCCCACTGTAACACGTGAACATTGGAAACATGCACTATGTAAATCTGCAGATTAGACTGGAAAAACTTCAAACACAAGTGAAACTCAGTGTTCCGGAAGAGCATTCAGTAGGAATTCACTCTTGTTCTTTCCTTGAAAATGAATTTGTGGATTCAAAAGAGTGTCACATGAGTATGGTAAAATGTCACTCTCATTATTAGGATTTCTATTGGGAACACTTGAAAAACAAGTAAAACTCATTGTGTTGAAAAAGCATTGAAATGTACTCACTATGCTAAAAGAGCATTCAGCAGCAATTCAGGGTTTTCATCTCCTAAAATGTGAATTTACTCATTCCCCACAGTATGATGTGAACATGGGAAACATCCGCTATGCAAATCTGCCAATTAGACTGGAAACACTTCAAACACGAGTGAAACTCACTGTGCCGGAAGAGCATTAAATAGTAATTCACTGTTTTGGTTTCCTAGAACGTGAATATGCGTATTCAACACAGTGTGACATGAGTATGGTAAAATGTCACTGTGTCATTCTTAGGATTTCTATTGGAAACACTTCAAAAGCTAGTGAAACTCATTGTGCTGAAAGAGCATTGAGTTGTACTCACTATGCTGAAACAGCATTCAACAGCAATTCAGGGGTTTCCTCTCCTAGATGGTGGATTTGCTAGTTCCCCACTGTATGACTTGAACATGTGAAACTGCCGCTATGTAATTCTGAGCATTCGACTTGAAACACTTCATACACAAGTGAAACTCACTGTGCGGGAAGAGCATTAAGTATTAATTCATGGTTGTTCTTTCCTAAAATGTAAATTTGCGGATTCACCAGAGTGTGACATGAGTATGGAAAAATGTCACTGTTATTCTTAGTTTTCTATTCGAAACATTTCAAAAACCAGTCAAACTCATTCTGTTGAAAGAGCATGGAGTTGCACTCACTTTGGAGAAAGAGCATTAAGCAGCAATTCAGTGTTTTCCTCTTCTAGAATGTGGATTTGCTCATTCCCCACTGTATGATATGAAGATGTGAAACACCCGCTATGTATTTCTGAGTATTAGACTGGAAACACATCAAACAGAAATGAAACTCACTGTGCTGGAAGAGCATTCAGAAGGAATTCACCATTTTTCTTTCCTAGAATGTGAATTTGCGGATTCAACACAGTGTGACATGAGTATGGTAAAATGTTGCTGTGTCATTCTTAGGATTTCTATTAGAAACATTTCAAAAACAAGTGAAACTCATTGTGTTGAAAGAGCATTGAGTTGTACTCACTATGCTGAAAGAGCATTCAGCAGCAATTTAGGATTTTCCTCTCCTAAAAATTGAATTTGCGCATTCCCCACTGTATGACATGAACATAGGAAACAGCCGGTATGTAATTCTGTGGATTAGACTGGAAAAACTTGAAACACAAGTGAAACTCACTGTGCCAGAAGAGCATTCAATAGTAATTCACGATTGTTCTTTCCTAAAATGTGAATTTGCGGATTCAAAACTGGGTGACATGAGTATGGTAAAATGTCGCTGTGTCATTATAATTATTTCTATTGGAAACACTTCAAAAACAAGTCAAACTCATGTGTTGAAAGAGCACTGAGTTGTACTCACTATGCTGAAAGAGCATTCAGCAGCAATTCAGGGTTTTCCTCTCCTAAAGTGTGAATTTCCTCATTCCCCACTGTATGACGTGAACATGGGAACCAATCGCTATGTAATTCTGCAGATTAGACTGGAAAAACTTCAAACACACTTGAAACTCACTGCCGGAAGAGCATTCAATAGTAATTCACTGTTGTTGTTTCCTAGAACGTGAATATGTGTATTCAACACAGTGTGACATGAGTACATTAAAATGTCGCTGTGACATTCTTAGGATTTCTATTGGAATCACCTCCAAAACAAGTGAGACACATTGCATTGAAAGAGCATTGAGTTGTAATCAATATGCTGAAAGAACATTAAGCGGCAATTCAGAGTGTTCCTCTCCTAGAAAGTGGACTTGTACTTTCCCCACTGTAACATGTGAACATGGGAAACATCCGCTATGTAAATCTGCAGATTAGACAGGAAACACTTCAAACACAAGTGAAAGTCAGTGCTCCGGAAGACCATTCAGTTGTAATTCACCATTGTTCTTTCCTAGAAAAGGAATTTGCAGATTCTACAGAGTGTGACATGAGTATGGTAAAATGACGCTATCATTAGTAGGATTTCTATTGGAAACACTTCAAAAACAAGTGAAACTCATTGCGTTGGAAGAGCATTGAGTTGTACTCACTATTCTGAAAGAGCATTCAGCAGCAAATTCAGGGTATTCCTCTCGTAGAAAGAAGATTTGCTCATTCCCCACTGTATGATGTGAACATGGGAAACAGCCGCTATGTAATTCTGAGGATTCGACTGTAAACACTTCAAACACAAGTGAAACTCATTGTGCCAGAAGAGCATTCAATAGCAATTCATGGTTGTTCTTTCCTAGAAAGTGAATCTGCAGATTCAGCACAGTGTGACATGAGTATGGTAAAATGTCACTGTGATTCTTAGGATTTTTATTGGAAACAGTTCAAAAAGAATTGAACCTCCTTGTGTTGAAAGGGCATTGAGTTGTACTCACTATGCTGAAAGAGCATTCAGCGGTAATTGAGGATTTTCCTCTCCTAGAATGGCGATTTGCTCATTCCCCACTGTATGACGTGAACATGGGAAACATTCGCTATGTAATTCTGTGGATTAGACTGGAAAAACTTCAAACAGAAGTGAAACTCACTGTACTGGAAGAGCATTCAATAGCAATTCACTGTTGTTGTTTCCTAGAATGTGAATTTGCGTACTCAACACATTGTGACAGGAGTACGGTACAATGTCGAACTGTCATTCTTAGTATTTCTATTGGAAACACCTCAAACACAAGTGAAACTCATTGTGTTGAAAGAGCATTGAGTTGTAATCACTATGCTGAAAGAGCATTCAGCAGCAATTCAGTATTTTCCTCTCCTAGAATGTGGACTTTCTCATTCCCCACTGTATGACGTGAACATGGGAAAGAGCCACTATGTAACTCTGAGGATTAGACTGGAAGCACTTCAAACCAAACTGAAACTCACAGTGCTGGAAGAGCATTAAGTAGTAATTGACAGTTGTTCTTTCCTAGAAAATGAATTTGCGGATTCAACACAGTTTGATATGAGTATGGTAAAATGTTGCTGTCATTCTTAGGATTTCTATTGGTAACACTTCAAAAAGAATTGAAACTCATTGTGTTCAAAGTGCATTGAGTCGTACTCACTATGCTGAAAGAGCATTCAGCAGCAATTCAGGGTTTTCCTCTGCTGGAATGTGGATTTGCTCATTCCCCACTGTATGACGTGAACATGGGAAACAGCCGCTATGTAATTCTGAGGATGTGACTGAAAACACTTCAAACACAAGTGAAACTCATTGTGCCAGAAGAGCATTCAATAGTAATTCACAGTTGTTCAATCCTAGAAAGTCAATTTGCGGATTCAACACAGTGTGACATGAGTATGGTAAAATGTCACTGTGTCGTGCTTATTATTTCTATTGGAAAAACTTCAAAAACAAGTGAAACTCATTGTGTTGAAAGAGCATTGAGTTGTACTCACTATGCTGAAAGAGCATTCAGCAGCAATTCAGGTTTTTCCTCTCCTAAAATGTGAATTTGCTCATTCCCGAATGTATGACGTGAACATGGGAAACAGTCCCTATATAATTCTGCGGATCTGACTGGACAAACTTCAAACACAAGTGAAACGCACTGTACCGGAAGAGCATTCAATAGTAATTGATTGTTGTTGTTTCCTAGAATGTGAATTTGCGTATTCAACACTGTGTGACAAGAGTATGGTAAAATGTCGCTGTGACATTCTTAGGATTTCTATTGGAAACACTTCAAGGACAAGTGAAACTCATTGTGTTGAAAGAGCATTGAGTTGTACTCATTATGCTGAAAGAGCATTCAGTAGCAATTCAGGGTTTTCCTCTCCTAAAAAGTGAATTTGCTCATTCCCCACAGTATGACATGAACATGGGAACCAGTTTCTATGTAATTCTGTGGATTAGACTGGAAAAACTTCACACACACGTGAAACTCACTGTGCCCAAAAAGCATTCAATAGTAATTCACTGTTGTTATTTCCTAGAACGTGAATATGCGTATTCAACACAGTTTGACATGAGTATTGTACAATGTCACTGTGACATTCTTAGGATTTCTATTGAAAACACCTTAAAAACAAGTGAGACACATTGTGTTGAAAGAGCATTGAGTTGTATTCACTATGGTGAAAGAGCATTCAGCAGCAATTTAGGGTTTTCCTCCCCTAGAAAGTGGATTTGCTCATTCCCCACTGTGTGACGTGAAGACATGAAACAGCCGCTATGTAATTCTGAGGATTCGACTGGAAACACTTCAAACACAAGTGAAACTCACTGTGCTGGAAGAGCTTTCAATAGTAATTCACCATTGTTCTTTCCTAGAAAGTGAATTTGTGGATTCAACACAGTGTGTCATGAGTATAGTAAAATGTCGCTGTGTCATTCTTAGGATTTCAATTGGATACACTTCACGAACAAGTGAAACTCATTGTGTTGAAAGAGCATTGCTTTGTATGCAGTATGCTGAAAGTGCATTCAGCAGCAATTCAGGGTTTTCCTCTCCTTGAATGTGGATTTGCTCATTCCCCACTGTATGACGTGAACATCAGAAATCGCCGCTATGTAATTCTGAGGGTTCGACTGGAAACCCTTCAAACACAAGTGAAACTGACTGTGCTGGAAGAGCATTCAGTAGTAATTCACTATTGTTCTTTCCTAAAATGTGAATTTGCCAATTCAACACAGTGTGACATGAGTATGGTAAAATGTCGCTGTGTAATTCTTAGGATTTCTATTGGAAACACTTCAAAACAAGTGAAGCTTATTGTGTTGAAAGAGCATCGATTTGTAATCACTATGCTGAAAGAGCCTTATGCAGCAATTCAGAAATTTCCACTCCTAGAATATGGACTTGCACATTCCACACTGTATGACATGAACATGGGAAACAGCCACTATGCAATTCTTAGGATTTGACTGCAAACACTTCAAACACAAGTGAAACTCACTGTGCTGGAAGACCATTCAATAGTAATTCACCATTGTTCTTTCCTAGAAAATAAATTTGCATATTAAACACAGTGTGACATAAGTATGGTAAAATGTTGCTGTGTCATTCTTGTTATTTCAATAGGAAACAATTCCAAAACATGTGAAACTCATTGTGTTTAAAGAGCATTGAGTTGTACTCACTATGGTGAGGGAGCATTCAGCAGCACTTCAGTTATTCCTCTCCTAGAATGTAAATTTTCTCATTCCCCACTGTATGTCATGAACCTAGGAAACAGCTGCTATGTAATTTTGAGAATTAGACTGCAAATCTTCAAACACAACTGAAACACACTGTGCCAGAATAGCATTCAATAGAAATTCATGGTTGTTCTTTCCTAGAAAGTGAAATTTCGGACTCAACACAGTGTGACATGAGTATCGTAAAATATCGCTGTGTCATTCTTGTTATTTCTATTGGAAACACTTCAAAAACAAGTGAAACTCATTGTGTTGAAAGAGCATTGAGTTGTACTCACTATGCCCAATGAGCATTCAGTAGAAATCAAGGGTTTTCCTCTCCTGGAATGTGGATGTGCTCATTCCCCTCTGTAGGACGTGAACATGGGAAACAGCTGCTATGTAATTCTGAGTATTAGACTGGAAACACTTCAAACAAAATTGAAATTCACTGTGTCGGAAGAGCATTCAGTAGGAATTCACTGTTGTTCTTTCCTAGAAAGTGAAATTGCGGATTCAACACATTGTGACAGGAGTAATATAATATGTCACTGTTTCATTCTTAGGATTTCTATTGGAAACACTTCAACAACAAGTGAAACTTATTGTGTTGAAAGAGCTTTGAGTTGTACTCAGTATGCTGAAAGAGCATTCAGCATCAATTCAGGGTATTCCTCTCCCAAAAAGTAGATTTGCTCATTCCCCACTGTATGACGTGAACATAGGAAACAGCTGCTATGTAATTCTGATTATTAGACTGGACAAACTTCAAACACAAATGAAACTCACTGTGCTGGAAGAGCATTCAGTAGTAATTCACCATTGTTCTTTCCTAAAATGTGAATTTGCGGATTCAAAACAGTGTGACATGATTATGGTAAAATGTCGCTGTGTCATTCTTATTATGTCTATTGGAAACATGTCAAAAACAGGTGAAACTCATTGTGTTGAAAGAGCATTGAGTTGTACTCACTATACTGAAAGAGCATTCATCAGCAATTCAGTGTTTTCCTCTCCTAAAAAGTGAATTTGCTCATTCCCCACTGTATGATTTGAAAATGTGAACCAGTCGCTATATAATTCTGCAGATTAGATTGGAAAAACTTCAAACACAAGTGAAACTCACTGTACCGTTAGAGCATTCAATAGTAATTCACTGTTGCTGTTTCCTAGAACGTGAATTTGCTTATTCAACACCATGTGACATGAGTATAGTACAATGTTGCTGTGTCATTCTTAGTATTTGTATTGGAAACACCTCAAAAACAAATGAATCTCATTGTGTTGAAAGGGCATGGAGTTGTAATCACTATGGTGAAAGAGCATTCAGCAGCAATTCAGGGTTTTCCTCTCCTAGAATGTGGACTTGCTCCTTCCCCACTGTATGACATGAACATGGGAAACAGCTGCTATGTAAATCTGAGGATTATACTGGAAACACTTCAAACCCAAGTGAAACTCACTGTGCCCAAAAATCATTCAGTAGTAATTGACAGTAGTTCTTTCCTAGAAAATGAATTTGCGGATTCAACACAGTGTGATATGAGTATGGTAAAATGTCGCTGTCATTCTTAGGATTTCTATTGGAAACACTTCAAAAAGAATTGAAACTCATTGTGTTGAAAGAGCATTGCCCAGAAAGCAGCATCTCAGGCTGTCTCTGTGGGACCCGAAACTCTCGGACCTGTAGAGTGCCCTGGGCTGTTTGGATAGAAAGTCTGCGCAGATCCGCATCTCGGTGCGACTCTTTGGGGCTTGTAGGCCCGCCCTTCATCCACAAGGATCTGCCTGGAGATCGGCATCTGGGCTAGGTCTGTTTGGGCCTGTAGCCCCGCCCTTCACCCCCAGGAATTCTCCCAGAAAGCAGCATCTCAGGCTGTCCCTTTGGGACCCGAAACTCTCAGACCCGTAGAGTGGCCTGGGCTGTTTGGATCAAAAGTCTGCGCAGACCTGCATCTCAGCACGACTCTTTGGGACTGGAAGTCTCCCAGAAAGCAGCATCTTGGCCTGTCTCTTTGGGACCTGAAAGTCTCGGACCTGCAGAGTGGCCTGGGCTGTTTGGATTGAAAGTCTGCACAGACCTGCATCTCGGCACGACTCTTTGGGACTGCTGGCCCACCCTTCATCCGCAAGGAACTGCCTGGAGATGGGCATCTGGGCTGGGTCTCTTTGGGCCCATAGCCCCGCCCTTCACCCCCAGGAAGTCTCCCAGAAAGCAGCATCTTGGCCTGTCTCTTTGGGACCTGAATCTCTCGGACCCACAGAGTGGCCCGGGCTGTTTGGATTGGGAATATTGTGGAGACTGGCATCTTGGCCAGGTCTGTTTGGGACCGGGAACTTTTCAGAAACCAACATTTTGGCCTGACTCTTTGGGAGCTGTAGGCCCTTCACTCGCAGGGAACCTCCTGGAGACCTGCCTGGGACAAGGTACGGAGGCCTGGCCTGCCTGAGATTCCACAGGCTCCGGGGGTGGCCACACCCAGCATTCGCCTTACAACTTAGGGAGCCAGGA
>PVJX010028998.1:0-23340 GCA_004027295.1 Dolichotis patagonum | reverse complement strand
TTTAAATTTTAAAGGGGGTAAAATTACACAACAAAACAGAACAAAATGGGGCATAAGAAAGCCTAGATTTCAAAGCTAGACAACCAGGGATCTTCACTATCTGTCATATTGTCTCTTGTTTTCTTCCAGATAGTTGTCCATATCTTCGCATACAGAGAATTCATACAAAACAACATAGCCTCTCAAGAGATGTCCAGATCACTGGTTCCCACTTGCTAATGGGGGAGGTGGGGGGATGAGGGGGTGGAATGAGATATTTGATTCTCAGCCCTCAGGCTCATAGCCGCTCACCAGGGAGGGGAATGGTGGTTTGATTCCCCGGAGCTCCAGGTCCCAGCATGTACCTCATGGTTTTACTCTATAAAAATCCTAGAAAATATAGAATCTTTGGCAACCCACTCAGGATCCCTTCTGTCTTTCTCTCAGACAGGAGTTCTCTTTATCTCAATAAATATTTCTGCTCTTAACCTCTGTTGTTCCTAAATTCATTCTTCGATTTTAGAGAACACGAACTCGTTCTGGACATATAGTAGGTTGGGAATTTCGTTCCCCTATATCAATATTTTGAAGCATATATATTTTTCTCTTAAAATCACTAGAGAAGGATCAGGAATGTAGCTCAGCGGAATAAGCACCTGCCTGGCAAGCACAAGGTCATGAGTTTGATTCGCGGTACAAAAACAAAACAATAACAACAAAAAATCCACCAGGCGGCTGTAGATGTAAAGAAGGCTAAAGGACAATTCTAGAGCTAGAGCAGCCTTTTCTACAGAAAGAGAGGCCCGTGAGCAGGCCCTGTTGTGCTCAGGGGCAGGTTCAAGTCTGGGGCTGGCAGGCCAATAAGCAAACCTCCCCTGGGCGTCAGCAAAGGACTATCCGGGACTAAGAGAACCAGCTGGATGCTGGCATGGGCGGTTAGCCTCACACATGGTCAGTTCTCCTCCCACCAGCTTTCCCCCCACTAGACTCTGACTGGCTGACTGGACTTAGGGAGAGTTACAGGCTGGACTAAGGAGCAGAGAGAAGCAGTGCAGTCTCAGTCTTACAGCCCTAAGCCTGCCTGGAGGACGGGTTGAAATCCCCCTTAAAGAAGCATTTTGAAAGGCAGTAGGGTTAGGGATGTGGCTTAGAGGCACTGCGCTTGCCTAGTGTGCTCTCAACCCTGATCCCCAGCGCTGTAAAATAACTAAGTTAATAAACTAAAATTGCAGTGACTTGAACTGAAGCTGCAACCCAGAAAGAAACCTAAAACCTAGATAACAAGATATAAATTGTGTCTGTGGATAAGAATGTTCAATAATGTTAAGACCCCCCCCCAGAGTCTCCCCAACTTGTTTATAGTTTTAATGTAATCTCAATCTCAGCAAATTTTTCTTTTCTGACAGTTGACAAGCTCTTTATAGACACATGTAAAGGAATAATGGGACTTAAAAAAAACAACAGACTTGCACTATTAAACTTATACATCATATGAAGCCAAGATGTTAACATCGGATTACAAAAGAATTAAGCCTCTTATGTGTGTACACACAACTGAAGTCTCTGGGGAAGGTGGAGAAGCCTGTGACAGTATGATGACTGTGTGGACTGCAGCCTTTTTAGGACAGGGGCTGTCTTGCATCATAGAGACTCAGACCCAGAATGAAGGGGGGGTGCATCCTGAGACCCACATTTATTGGTATCATTACTGCTTCCTGCTACAGAAGTACAGTTTTCATGGGGGAGGGGCTGGGGATCGAACTCATGACCTCACACTTGCCAAACAAGCACTTCTGCCGCTGAGCTATATCCCCAGCGCAGAAATGTAGGTTTCAGAACCTTGTTACTTTTTACCCCCATCAGAAAGAGTTCTGGGACAGTGTTGCATTGTTATGTGAAAAAAAAAATATTTAGCAATAAATAAACTATGTCTTCAACATTTTTGTTCTTTAGTTATCAGGTAGATTAATCTTACTGTTCAATCCTATAGGATAAAAATCTCTAATTTCCTGAATGCAAATTTCTTAAAATGCCAAAGGCTCCTAGACTATATAGAACAATCCCTTGGTCCACGACTTTAATTCTTTCCATGATTCTGGTCCCAGAATTTGTTCCATAATTCTAGTTGCAATTGAATTGCAAGTAACTATTGTTCATAATAGTTTGCCAAGAAGGATAGTACACGTCCGTAATCCCAGCTACTCAGGAGGCTGAAGCAGGAAGATCATAGGTTCAAAGCCAGCCCAGGCAATTTAGTGAGACCCTGTCTCAAAATGAAAAATAAAAATAAAAATAAAAATAAAAAAGGCTGAGTCTACCTTAGCAGTAAAGCATTTGCATAGCGTATTTAAGGCCCTGGGTTCAATCCAGGCACTACAGAATAAGTAAATAAGATAACTAAGATAGATTTTTAAAAGTTGGCTTTTATTAAAATCATTCTCAAAAAAAAAAAAAATCATTCTCTTTGCCGGGGATTTAGCTCCTGGCATAAGAACCTGCCTGGCAAGCACAAGGTCATGAGTTCGATCCCCGGTACAGCAATAAAAATAAAAATAAAATAAAATAAAATTATTCTCTTTGGGTGTGAAGTTTCAGGCCCAATTTTCTTGTGCAGCCTCCAAAAAAGAGTTCACCTGGGAAAATTCACATGAACTAGCCATGAAAATGAGGATTTACGTCAGTGTTTTGGGGCTTCCAGACATTGAAAGGGCTTCTCATTTAAGATTCGTCTTGCCACCCAGACTCTGATCATGTGTGTACATATATTACCCACATGTTTCTGGAACCAATTTGACAGCTCTGTCTCACATGCATGCACGCATGCATGTACAGTCCCTAACATATGATGGTTTGGTTTTAAATTTTTCAACTTATGAAAGCAATAAACAGCAGGGGGGTTTAGCTTAGCAGCCTAAGTGCCTGCTTGGCAAACGCAAGGTCATGAGTTCGATCCCGGGCACCAAAAAAAAAAAAAAAAAAGCAATTTTGGGTCTCTCCCTGGGCTATACTATTGTATGCAATCTGATTCAATGCTAAGCGGTGTAGTAACACAGCTTCAAGTCATATGATCCTTTGGGTAAACAACCAACATTCCAGTGTACTGAGTTGTTAAGCTCTGATGTTCATAGGTAAGGTACCTAATCATAGATAAGGTAGGTTTTGACTTAAGGATATTTTCAATTTATGATGGATTTATGTAACCCCAGGGACTAGGAATTTAGCTTAGTGGCACAGCACCTGCCTGGCAAGGTTCTGAGTTTGATTCCCAGTACCAAAAAAAAAAAGTAACACTATTGTAAATTGAGGATCATCTGTGTATCATTTTTGGATTTAATAAAGAAAATTGTAAACGCAGAATTTATATAAAAACTTGGCCAGTAAATTAGCCAAAGTAAGTAACAATGAGGAAAACTGATTTTGAATGGGCTGTTTTTTTTCCTAGGGATTATTAACTGAATGGCCAAATTAATTTATTACATCCCATATTCCATGAGGCGGTTTCTAAATGAAATGATTGTTGTGTCTTCATTTCAAGAAGCCAAGATTTGGATAATTTAATAACTAGCCTTTCTTTGAATAACTTTAATAATTGAGAGACAACTAGAAAACTGATCAGTTCTCCAAATGCACAGTGAATGCTGCTACTTTTGTTATCAAGTCTGATTTTCAGGCCCAGACAGGGTACTATGAGTGTAAAATCTTGCCTGCCCTACAGAAACACACCCTTTATTTGATAAACAAAGAAAACAAAACTAACTTTTGGGAAACTACAAATTATCAGAAAATGTACTCAGACTGTATTGAAAATAAGCTATAAAACAGCAATTTTCCTGCTTCTGGACACTGATAACACTGCTTTTCAGGATGAAGGGCAAAACCCTAGGACCTGACCTAAAATGACCTACTAGTGAAATCAAAAGTCTCCTCTGAGTGGGAGGAGCCTGAACAATCTGGTCTCACAGACCTAGAGTAGAAGTGAGGTTCAGTCAATGCTCTGAACCCAGAGACTGGATACTCTCCCATTTCAGTGTCCACAAGTCCTCCCCCTGGTCTGTCAAGTGGGCATGGAGAATTTCCCTGGGCTCCTTAAATTGCTTAGCTAATTCCAAACTGGCGGATAGATTTCCCATGCTTTTTGTCTCTCCGTAGGTCATAGGCTTTCTTTTTTGCAAAACTGGTGCCCTAGCATTGGATCTTATTTTCACCAGACAGTAAGCCCTTGCTTCACTTTCCTCCTGAAAAATGATTTTTTTCTTTTTTTTTTTTTGCGGTACTAGGGATCGAACTCACGACCTCACGCTTGCCAGGCGCTTATGCCTCTGAGCTAAATCCTCAGCCCGAAAAATGACTTCTTTACATTAAGTAAACATCATACATTGGGCTTGTTAGAAATAATTACTTGAGGCCAGGGGTGGTGGTGCACACCTGTAGTCCCAGCACTCAGAAGGCTTAGACAAGAGAACTGAGTGAATTTGAGGCCAGTATGGGCTACATAGTGAATTCAAGCCAACTTGAACTGCATAGCAAGACCCTGTCTCAAAAAAATTAAAATAATCATTTGACAGATATTTCTAGATTTTCTATACAAAGCAACAAAGACATCATCTATTAAGTTTTTTATATAAAGATAAATGTACTAAACCTTCCTAGAATAAGGTGCCAGCAAAATGCAAATGCTGACTTTTATTGGAATGTGGGGGCTATATAACCTGATAGAGTGCTTTGATTGTGTTTTCCAGAAAGTTCAGATTCAAGTTAGACCTCCAACCACTCCAAGATCTTCCATGTAAGCTCTCAGGCAACCTACCAGAGCTCTTGGGAAGTGAGCTCAGTGAGGCCTCCCTCCTCCCATGATTCCTAAGAAAGGGAACTCTCAGCTACATCCCCCCTCTACTGGAAATCACTGGGAAAGAGGAGAAAGCGCGAGGTGTGCAAGTGATCAGTGACCATCCTGTTTCATACGGATTTTGACAAGGCTGTAGTTGTGTATGAATCTACTGTTGTTTTTCTCTGAGGTAGACAGGGAGAAGCATGCTGTAGGCGCTGTGTGGTTGAGGTAGCCCCTTTCTGTCTCCTATTTAATTAGTAGCTCTAGATTCTGTGCTTTTCGTTGCCTTGTAGGAGCATGACTTCCTTCTCCTGCAGCAGCACCTGCAACCTCTCTCATCTTGTTCTAGGCAAGCCACCTTTGTTTTTGGCAGTGGGGACTGAACCCCAGGAAGGCTCTGACCCAAGGCCTTGGACATCCTTGGCATGTGATCTGCCACTGTGCCACCTGCCCAATCCTCTTCACTTATCCAATGCTTTGAGGGAGAGGAAAGGTAGAGGGGAATGGAACTGGTCTCACCGTTGCTCTAAAACCACAAACGGCCTCTCAGCTTGGCTGGGAGCACATGGCTACAAGATCACACTGTGGCTTTCCATCCTCATCACCTTTCCCCTGGAGAAAAGACTTTTAGGAGACGCTTAAAACTCCTGCAGGTGGCTCCGGGTTTCTGCCTCGCAGCTCCTTCAGGCAGAGCGCAGGTGGACTGGCCTGTTTAGCACACCAGGGAGGGCAGGCCACGTCTAACTGTGCTCGCGAACAGACTGGTTCCACCTTGCGGGTCTTCCTGGTCTTCCCGAACTTTCTCACCGCAAGGAGTCTCCGAGTGGCTCCCTCGCACCACCCCTCCACCTTCGCCTCTTTGGTCTATAGCAGTCCGCAGACGCAATCTTACCTTCCTTCTCGTTTGCTTTGCGCACCCAAATACCACACTCCAACCACGCTCCCCTACAATACTGCTCGGTCCTGCCCCCTCCTCCACCCCGCCCCCAGTCCCCGCCCTGCAGTAACTGCACGGGGGGGGGGCTTGTCAAATACCTCCTCCATCGCTCAGGATCTGCCCCTCCAAAGAGGCTCAGGGGCCCGCCCGTGGATCTGTCTCCTCCCTCGCCTCCCTCTGTCTATACGGATCCGAACTCACCAAAGTGCTTGCCCCTCCGCAGCGTGCACCACCTCCGCCCGCTGGCATCTCAGCCTTGCAGGGCGGTCACCTCCTCCAGGAAGCCCTCCCTGTCGGCCCCGCCCCTCCACAAAACCATTATGCTTAATAGCGCTGGTGCTACCAGCAGCTCCCGTGCTGGTCCCCTGCAGGACTGTGTACAGTTTGAAGGTGAGGCCTGTGTCATAATCGTCTCTGAAGCCTTGATCTCAGGAGCCCAAGCGTGCCTTTAGCCCAGAGCGGGGTGACCAAGAACCCTTCACAGAGGCCTGCAGGGCCCGGCTGGCAGGCCCGCGCAGTGGCCTCCCCCGCCCTTCCAGCCAGGCGCGGTCGCCATGGCAACGCCACCGCCGCAGAGCCGCGCCGACCCGAGCTCAGCATGGGCAGCAGCGGCTCGCTGGAGGAGGAGGCCGACCCGGCCCAGGCGGGTAAGCGTGGTCAGAAGCAGGGTGCCTTTGGTTGTCCACCGGCCGGAACAACGTGCGGAGCCGGCTGCGTCGCACCGGCTGGTTGGTGAAGTCGCAGGCCCCTGGGAACCCCGGCTGTGGGCCGAACCCTGGGCGCTGGGTGTCCGGGAAGGTATTTCCCGCCTCCTTTTAGTGGAACCCCAACGAGCTGGCCCCAGAGGAGCAAGAGGAGCTGAGAAGGTTCTGACTTTGCACCTGTGCACTATCTCCATTTTAAATATTTCCACGCCCGTGAATTCTCGTAAACAAATCAAGCAGGGCCCAAAACCGCCTCTACGCACACAAACACAACCCACCTCCTTCAGTTTGGATGCTTATTTAAGTGTGTGTTGGTGGATCTGTAACTGTTCAGAGAAGGAGCCTTACTTAACCCTCCCCCGGAGGAGTATTATTACCGCTACCTTTACGGAAAAGGAAATGTTGGCTCTGAGAGGTCCGTGTGCTCAGTGTTACACACCGGATTCTGCGTAGGGCGCCCAGGGACTGCTCTCGGCCTTGGATTTCTCCATAGTTGGCTGTCCCAGGTAGAAGAGTATCAGTGGGAGGGAACTGCCTCCAAAATAAGTAGGCCTTTTCTTCAGAAAAGTTTAAATGTGCTGCCAGAAGTACATAAAAAATGAGATTTTTGGCTTGAGCGGCCCACAAGAGAGAGACCCTGGCATCTTAGGACCTGCCTCATGGGGCATCTTAGGACCTGCCTCAGGGGGCGACCTGGCGTTCTGGGCTGCTGAGAGAACAGGGAGCTCCTCCCCTCTCTGGTAGAGGGCTGTGAGCCTGCCTCTTGCAGGCTGAGAATCAAACATCTCATGTTGGGCTGGGGATTTAGCTCAGTGGCTTAAGCCCCTGCTTGTGAAGCCACTTAGCACAAGGTTGTGAGTTCAATCCCCAGTACCAAAAAAAAAAAAAATTTCATGTCAAAAAAAAAATCCCCTGTCTGGTGTCCCCCCCACGTTAGCAAGTGGGAGGCCAGTGAACTGGAACATGTTGTGAAAGACTGGCTATGTTGTTTTGTATGAACTCTCCCTATACAAAGATATGGACAACCATTTGGAAAAAAACAAGAGACAAATATGATAGATAGTGAAGATCTCTGGTTGTCTAGCTTTGGGATTTATGCTTTCTTATGTCCCATTTTGTTCTGTTTTGTTGTGTTAAATTTTACCCCCTTTAAAATAAAAAAAAGTAGCAAAAAATGAAATTTTTGTTAGATTCTTGACATTTTCCTGTGTAATTAAGTTATTCCCCTAGTTTTTGCTTTACAATTTGAAGACTGGCTTGAAATATAATATAGGGAACCATGCCACCATAAAACCCTGACCTATAATACGAAGGTGAATTTTAAATGGAAAGAGTAGCAAGAAAATATATCAGAAACTTTTAAATTCTTAGATCTGTGGGTAATTGATGAAATGAGAATATTCTTTGGAGGGGGGGTACCAAGGATCAACCTCAGGACCTTGTGTCTGCCAGGCGGGCATTTATGCCGCTGAGCTAAATCCACAGCCTGAAACAAGAGTATTCTTGTGGCCAGGTTTGGTGGCACATTGCCTGTAATCCCAGCACTTGGCAGGCTGAGGCAGATGAGTTTGAGGCCAGCCTGGATTATATACCAAGGCCTTGTCTCAAAAAGGAGAAAAAGGAGTAGGAGGTGAAGAAGGAAGATTCTTGTAACTTTCTTTAACTATATTGGCTTATAATGTAAGATTCTTTACTGCCTTCATAAAAACTAGTCATGAATCTGACACATTTCAAGCACTCCAGGCATGGCGTGGCCAACACTAAATCCCAGAGATTCTCAGGGCAACCTTTGCCTTTCTAATATCAAGAAGCCTGGTGGGAGCCCAGTTACGACTTTTAGAATCTATGTTTGTGCAACAGCAAACAGAAACACTGAAATGTCACCTAGAATTTGGAGGCGGATTTATTTTATGTTGGTGGGCTTTGACAGGAAATAAGTTCTTCCTTGAAATGTCAGGCCCTGATCTCTGGTAGTTTGGGGCTTATATGGGATAAGCAAACAGGAAGTACAGGGGCAGAATGGCTTGTAGATTGGGAATTGGTTCATACCATGTGCATCACAGCAACCAGCTGTTTCTGGGAAACAGAAGAAACAGGAACTGGAACAGGAACTGAAGGAAACTGGAGGTTACCTGGGCAAGAAGGGGGGCCATTTTCGGTTACATTTGCTTTATTTCCTGACCAGAATACATCCCAAGAGCACTGTGATCACATAAGGCAGGGAAGTGTGGCATTCTTATCCTCTCTCCCCTCTAAGCTTAAGATAAGTTGAAGAGTCTTTGTATACCCAAGTGTTTCAAACGTCTGGGAAGAGTTACAGCAAGGGCTCTACTTAACTTTTCCTTACTTAACCTAATTCAGCACTTCTCACACTTATTTGACAATTAAATCCATTCTATTTGAACACCTTTGATTATTGTGGAGAACATCAATATACCACAAAACAGTTGGGGAAAAATTGTGTTACCATATTAAATACATGAAATTTCCTAAAATAGGTGAAAGGTTTAATTTTTACATCTTTCTACTTGGCAGATACCATGCTGACATTACATTTTTTCAGAGCCCCCAGGAGGATAGCTGTGAGTTTGAGGCTAGCCCAGGCTGCATAGTGAGTTCAAGGCCAATCTGAACTATGTAAAGCCTGTGTCAAAAAAATTTTTTTTCAGAAAATATCTAATAGCATGGGAATGCTATAATGTTAACTGAAGAAAAGCAAGCTATAAAACTAGACCCGAAGTTTGCACTTTTTGACAGAAATGTCTTAACTGGAATAAGTGTTATTTTTTAAAAGACTATTCAAAATACTTAATTTAAAAAAATTTTAAATATAATGTACCCCATCTTAAAATTTGTTCTGCAGATCTGGTCTTAGCAAACTGAATTCCTGTACTGCTGGAATTTACTCAGCAAAAATTTGAGAGATAGAGACCTAGAGAAGTCAGCTTCTTAAAAATCCAAGCTAATTGCATTCAGTTCTTGAGCACAGATTTGTAAAAAGAAATACACAAAAGTAGCAATCAGAGAGAGACTTGTGCTGCTTAGGAAAAATAACAGCATAACTTTCACCTCAGAAGACCTGGCCCTTGCAAAAGGTGTTTTGAACTCATACTGAAAAGAGTAGGACCATTAGGGAAAGGAAATCTGAACTTCTGTTTTGTCTGTTGTGTTAGTCAGGACTTACAAGATGTGGGGAACCACTCAGACTGCTTCAAGGCTCAGGAGCTTTTAAGGACACCTGAGGAAGCCACCCTGCTTGTCTAGTGCAGGCACACAGTGAGATAGTTATATAAGCATGACTTAGCACAGGTAAACACGCATGCACTGGTTATGGTACTATGTAAGAATGTAAATATGAGATAACAACCTATACAAGAATTATACGATAAGAACCTAGGCAGCTCTTGCTCTCCTGTGCTCTGCTCTCTGTGCTCCATGCTGCCTGCTGTTGTTGCTGATCTCTTGCTCATGTGCATTCTTTTACCCTTGGGACCACGCCCTCAAAACTCTCCCTTGGTCCTGGAGCCCCAATCAGATTTAATGCAGACGCTGAATTTACAAGATTAGCAGACAGTGGCCACGCACAGATGTAGAAGAGTACAAAGGATCTGTCCGAGCTAGAGAGCAGAAGGATTCAGCTGAGGACCTGGAGCCCTTGGCAATGTCCTGTGGGAGTCCACACCAAGAGGCTGAAGGATCTGCAACTGAAGTCTGCACTGAGGTTCAGGTGTTGGTGCTAGAAGATGAACAGTCTGAACCGAGAGCCTGGAGAGAACGCCCAAGGGGAAGGTGAAGACCGGAGCTCCTCTGAGGAAAATCAACTCTTTTAAGGACTGAAATCCTTCCTGCGCCTTCTCCTTTTTATACCTTTGCCACACCAAGCCACTTTAAGTGGGTCTTCCACGTCTAGGAAACCATGCTGACTCAATTCAGCTGGGTGTTCCCGACTGAAGTTGATAATTAGTCAATTAATCATCACATTTATCATCAATAGCAATTGTACAGGGGAAATCACCGTTAGATATAGGAAAGAGAAATCTAGGGTGGGTAGATAACCTACCAGAGCCAGACTTCAGTTTAGAGTTGAACTCACAGGGTTATTATAGTCAGTGATGCTAACCTGGGATGGTATAGAGGGCATCCTAGAAGACTTTGGGAGTGATTTTTCAGATCTTTTCGGAGTTGGATTGTTGGATAAAATTGTCTTTTATCTGTAGCTGGTTTATGAAACCAAGACACCATAACCAATGTCTGTGACAACGGCAAGTGTTCACCCGGTTTGATTTTGCACACTGCCCTTATAAACTGTGTGACTTTGCACAAAATAGTTCATTTCCCTGAACATTATTTTCCTCAGCTACCAGGCCTGGCACATAATTAAGCTTAGCTCTCCTTATGTCATTCCAAGTTAGGGTGTTGATCTGAGCCAGTGTCTGTTCCCCACCCCGGCTTGTGTGGGTGTGTCTGTGGGCCTCAGTCTCCAAATGCCACTTTTATTATCTCTCCCATTCCTTTTATTTGTACTTCTAGCCTTAGTTTTCCTTTTCTTTCCCCCTCCTCCCATATCTTTGAAAGAGATAGTTGCTGTCAAAAGACAGTTTCTGGAATAGTTTACATGTGTAATAGATGCGTTTATTTTTCAGAAGCTCCAGAGTCTATTACTGCTCTCCAAGAAGGTTATTGTAAACTATGTTCAGAAAAATCCCAGGAAGTGAATCCTTTTATATTGCGCATACTCCAAAAAGTGGATGGAGAAATTAAAAAGGGGTAAGGGAGACAAATATTTTATTACATCAATAGTGGTGTTTCTCATCTGTGTAAAAAAAATCCTGTACCACTCAGTGATTTTACAGCCATTTGAAAATGCTTGGTGAAGTGGACCTGTCTTTTAACTCAAGTAAGTAAGTAGGGGAGACCTGTTAGTGGGTCTTAGAGGTGGTGTAGGATTCTGGGGAGGGCACCAGAAGTCCAAAAGCCTGGGCTCCAGGGTGCCTTTACCTCCTACAAGCTAGGTAAATTTAGACAAACGACTAAAGTTTTCATTGCTCATCTCTATAAAGTGGGGATACTTTGTGTGTTTGAGAGAAATTAAGTTTTGTTTTGTTTTGTTTTGTTTTTTGTTTTTTTGTACTGGGGATAAAACTCATGACCTTGCACTTGCCAGGCAGGTGCTTATACAGCTGAGCTAAATCCCCAGCTCCATGAGAAGTTAAGTTGTAATGGAATATATTAAGGTACCTTGCAAAGCCTGTAGAATGGCCAGTAGTCTTATGCTTCCTGGTGTAAATGCACTATGTACTTGTATATCTACTACATACTTGGTTCCAGTAAATGTTACTTGTGATGTTACTGTTCGTATGTGAAGGAAAAAATACTTTTTTGGGTGTCAGTTTCTTTCTTTGTATTTCAAGATCCTTTTCTTTGTAAAAATTTAACAGACCCAAAGAAGGTATCACATTGAACATTGCTGGTAACAACCGCTTAATCCCAGTACAAAGAGTGACAGGTGAAGATTTTTGTATTCTTTCTCAAATTCTCCAGAATCATCCATCTATCACTGGTATGTTTAAGAATCAAGGCCTCTGGCTTTTCATTTTTAAGATTTTGAACATTCTTTAGAAGGAATATCCTTTTCTAGCCATGCATGTCTTTTTCTGTTCATCCAGGTTTGGATGTTAGATACAACCTCCTAAGCGATGCTGGTGCATACTATGCTGCAGAACTACTTCAGGTATTACTTTACTAGGAAATATTCTTACATGTTAGACTAAGTGAAACCATTTACTCTAGTGGCACACATACAACAAACACTAATCATGCAAAATGTCAGGGGTCCTGACTGTGATATATTTATAGAACTTGAAATACATGGGAATCCACTTGTACTGTACCAGTAGAGCTGGTACCTAGAGCTTGACTCATTTTGAACAAACTTGTACACTATGGCTAAATGGTAAAGCATGTCCATATTTTGAACTATTGGTAAAACTGAATGTGATCTTTTTCTGTCCCTTATATTGCAATTAGATTTTTTAAATAAGAAAGGTGATTTTCTTTTTCTTTAATAGTAGAAAATAAAGCATGTGAATAATAACCAGTTTCTAATAGTACATGTGTAATAGCTTCCTTTCTCTCCTTATAGAAACAACTGTATCTCATTTACCTGAACCTTATGTTTAATGATATTGGGCCCGAAGGTGGAGAATTGCTTGCTAAAGCGCTACATGTAAGCATTATACATCCCAAACTAGCATTTTATTTGAGAATATTAACTTCTGATAGTTTGGACCCAACAGAGTCAAATGTTAATATGAACTTATTTCAGTGTTGTAGGAATGTATATTTTTATTACCTTTCAGTTCTTTAACATGTGGACATTATGAGCACTTTTTTTTTTTTTTTGGTACCAGGGATCCAACTCATGACCGAGTACTTGCCAGGCAGGCACTTATGCTGCTGTGCTAAATCCCCAGCTATGTGAGAACTTTTGAAATCACTTTTTTAAAGATAGATTTATTGAGGGCCGGCGATTTAGCTCAGTGGCTTAAGCGCCTGCCTGGCAAGCGCGAGGTCGTGAGTTCGATCCCCAGTACCAAAAAAAAAAAAAAAAAAGATAGATTTAGTGACATAATTTATATACATAAAATGTACTTTCTGAAAGTCTTCTGAAATTTAGTGGGAATTTTAAAACTATATTTAAAGTTGTACAAACTTTACCACTATGACTTCTTTAGGACATTTTCATCACCCCCAAAGAAGCCCCACATCTATAATTAGCAGTGCCTTTCCATTGTTCTGTCCCTCCAGCCCTCAGTCTCTGGTAACCACTAATGTACTTTCAATATATAGATTTGCCTATTCTGGACATTGCATATAAATGAAATGATACAGTATGTGACCATTTGTGACTGGTTTAATGTTTTTAAGGTTCATTCAGTTTGTAGCATACTTTATTCTTTTTATTGCTGAATAATATTCCATGTGTGAGCCTGGCATGGTGGTACCTCTATAATCCCAACACTTGGGAGGCTAAGGCAGGAGGAATACTGTGAGGTCAAGTCCAGCCTGGGCTACATAGCAAGATATTGTCTCAAAAAAATTGAGACAGGGGCTGGGGATTTAGCTCAGTGGCTTAAGCGCCTGCCTGGCAAGTGTAAGGTCGTGAGTTCAATCCCCGATACCAAAAAAAAAAAAAAAAAAAAAAATTGAGACAATATTTTGAGGAACAGAAAAATTGTTTCCAAAGTGGCTACGCCTTTTAATAACTTTTGCAGCAGTGTATGAATGTTCTAGTCCCTCACTGTTCTCATCAGCTCTTGTTGTTGCTGTCTTACCTCAACCATCCTAGTGTGTATAAAAGTGTTTTTGTGTTTTTTGCTTTAGATTCCCTTAAATGATGCTGTGAACATTTTCCAGTGAGCTTGGGATCCACTTATAAATCTCCTTGATAGAAATGTCTATTCAAATCCTTTAAAACTGGGTTTTGTTTATTTTGAGATCCTACCATTACCATGTTGCTTAGGTTTGTCTTAAGCTTCTGCATTCAAGCAATTCTCCCACCTCAACCTACTAAGAAGCAGGGACTACTGTGCTATGTTCTGTACTTGGTGGGTTGTCTTTTGAGTTGTAAGAACTAATATATTCTAGATATGTCTTTATCAAATACATAATTTGCAAATATTTTGTTTCATTTGGTAAGTTGCTTTTTTGCTTACTTGATAGCTTTTGAAGCATTAAAAAGTCTCTAAAATAAAGCTTAATTGATTTTGTTGCTTATGCTTTTGGTGATATATGTAAGAAAGCTTTACCTGATCCAAAGTCACAAAGATTTACATTTATGTCTTCTAAGTGTTTTATAGCTTTAGTGCTTTTATTTAGTTCTTTCAACCATTTTGAATTTTTATTTAACGTATAATACAAACATCAGTTTCTTTGTATGTGAATTTGTGGTTGTCCCAACTGCAATTGTTAAACACCTGTTTTTTGCCTCATAATTGTCTTGAAACCTTTGTCAGAAAATCAGGTAAGACTGGGTATAGTGGCACATGCCTGTAATCCGAGACTGAGGCAAGAGTATTTCAGGAAATTCAAGGCCAGCCTGGGCTACATAAGTGTGTCCAATGCCAGCCTGAACTGCACAGTGAGATTATCTCAAAAAAAAAAATCATTGAACATAAATAGAACAGATTCTTTGTAGTACTCTCATTTCTATTTATTAATCTACCATCTGTCCTTATGTCAGTGCCTCATTTTTTTAAGGGTTTGATAATCAGCCTTGGAAAAACAAAAAACAAAAAGTGATATAGGCATGAGTGCCAGTGGGTACACAGTTACCATTCAGGTGGATGAAGTGTTTTGGAACTAGCTACAAGTCACGTCTGCCCAACATTGTGACTCTAATAAATGCCATGGAATTGTATACTTTAAAAAGATGAATTTTATGTGAATTTCACCTAAATAAAAATGGCGTAGCCTTCTTAAAAATAAATTTAGTTTTTCCAAGGAAAGGAAAATTTATTCAGATCTGATTTACTGGCTATTGCTTTGGCATCTATTTATTGTCCATTCTTTCTTCTAAGCTATTCAAGCTGATTTTTACCTAACATGGGAACTTGAGTGTTACCTTTACAGGATGTATCCTAATCTATCTCCATGAAAAATATCATTCTAAAACTACTAATATGGTTCCCGAACTCATTTTTTTTTTAATCAGTACCGGGGATCGAACTCATGACCATGTGCTTGCAAGGCAGGCACTTATGCCTGCTGAGCTAAATCCCCAGCCCCTCCCTAACTCATTTAAATTAGAGAATTCTGTGGATTGAAACTTAACTAGGTTTTTATTCTTTTCCTTTTCAGGAGAATGCAACTCTGAAATACCTAAGAATGACTGGAAATAAGATTGAAAATAAAGGTGGAATGGTTTTTGCTGCAATGCTGCAAATTAATTCATCTTTAGAGAAATTAGATCTGGGTGATTGTGATCTGGTAAGTAAATTGGTAAGGAAATCAGCATAGAGAAACTTGCTAAGACACCAGCCAAGTGACAGCCTTACAAATAGCTCATCTTCCCCCTGCTATCGTAGCAAACTGTTAATGACATCAGATTAAATACCATAGAAAAATATTATACACCAGTGTAATAAAAAATATTCCTAACCTTCTGTCCATAATTTATCTTAACCTGTATGAGATTTCATTTTGATTAAACAAATAGTGTTTTATTTAGTATAATATAAATATCCTTACTTTGAAATATTCTGTAGTACTTATATCATACCATAAAAATTTTAAACTGATTATACCAAAAGTTACGCTGAGCCTTCATTTGGCCTGATGAGAAATGTCTTTGAAATCTAGGTTTTGCGTTTTCAATGTGCTTTCCAGTCTTGAGACCTTAGGAACTTGTGTAGCCTCAGATGAGTGCCAAGTCACTAGAACACAAAAATAGTTCAGATGGACCAAGAGGCTCCTGGGTAACAGGTTCTGATGGGAGGGTAGATGCAGCTAGTATGGTGTTGGGAAAGCCTTCATTATTTATTGCTAACACACATCAGTCACTGTCCTAGATGCCAAAGATATAACAGTGAATCAGATAAGGCCTCTGTCCTGATGCAGCTGATAGTTTAGTTGGGAATACATCAGTGAAGAAATAAGAGGAAAGTGCTTTAAATGTGACCCAGCACTCTGATAACGGGGAGGAGGCAACTCTGTTTGATAAGACGCTTGCCTGAGACTTGAGGAGGTACTAATTAGCAGCCATGCAGGATGAGAACTGTCTCGGAGGTTGTCCGTGGTGGTATATTTCAGGCAGTAGATCTAGCACGACTGACAGTGCTTTGCAAGGGTGCTCTGGGTAGTAGAGAATGAGGTCTTTTTAATATTGGTATATTTATTTTTCACAGATTTTTCTGCTTATATCAAGGGATTATTTTTTTCTTTTTATGGCAATGGCTCAAAGTTTCATTTTATTTTAAAATAAATATAGCCAGAGATATAGCTCTGCGGTACAAGTACCGCCAGGCAAGCGCAAGAACCTGAGATCAATTCTTGGTACAAAAAATAAAAAAATTAAAAATAAATAAATATAAATGAACTGATCTAGAGGTGCATGTGATGGCACACACTTGTAATCCCTGCAATGTGTGAGGCTGAGGCAGGAGAATCACTGCAAGTTCAAGACCAGCCTAGACCATGTAGTGAGTTCAAGGCCAGCTTGAACTACATAGCAAGACTCTGTCTCAAAAAAAAAAAAAAAGAAAAGAAAAAAAAAAAACAAAATAAAATAAAATAATTAATAGAAAAATGTTAAGCAAACTATAAAGTATTACTTGATAAATATTTTGCATATTCAGATATGGCAACATGGCAACATGAAAAATAAAATGTCAAATCTGACAGATTTCAAAAACTGGAAGATTCAAGTGTTTCAGCAGGGGGTGTTAAGAGTGAGCACCTAAGGGCCAGGGATTTAGCTCAGTGGCATAAGCGCCTGCTTTGCAAATATGAGATTGTGAGTTTGATCCCTGGTACCTCAAAAAAAAAAAAAAAAAGAAAAAAGAAAAAAAAGAGTGCGCGCCCTGACTAGAAAGGAGAGGTTCACGGAGGCCAATGAGTGAGGGTGCATGGTGTGTGGGAGTGGTTAGGGCGAGGACAGAAGCTTATAGAGTGCAGATAAGGGAAAGGCTTTCCCTTGAGAAGCAACATGATGTGTGTGATGCTTTTAAAAGGTCACTCTGGCTTTTCTATGGGGCATTGGAGGACAAGAAGAAGCTGACGGCCGCTGAGAAAGTGAGTGGGGTTGTCTAGGTGAGAGACGATGGCTTGGGCAGAAGTGGTGGCCATGGAGGTGGACAAGAACAGACTAATCTGAAACATCTTTTGGAGGCAAAATGTGTAAAACTTACAAACTGGATGGCGGCTAAAAGGGATAGAAGAGAAGAAGCCCTTTTCGCCTGATCTAACAGCTGGCTGTGTGTTGTGTCCACCACGAAGAAGAGGAAAATTAGACACTGCCAGTCAAATGGAGGGCAGCTGGCAGGGAAAAACAAAATTAGTAAGCCTTTCCCACCCGCCACACTTAATGTACTGGTATGAATAGCAGAGAATGCTTGCATAGAATATGTGTTGTATCAAGTATATGTGTCTCAGCAGCTGGGATCCCCATGTGTCTCTAACTCTTGAGCTCTGCATCATATAGAATCTTAAAGGCTTGGGAGCAAGCCTAGAGACAGATACCCAGGAAATGGATGCTGAAGATCAAGGGAAAAAAACTCACATGCATGTTGTAAATACATTTTAGAGCAAGGAGTACAGTATCAGTTTATTTCTAAATTAGATCAACCTATACTTCAAAAAGCAAGAGATGCTTACACTTTTTAAAAACATAATTTTACCAGAATTCATATAATACGGCTTGAAATATTTATTAATTTACAGTCTGTCATTTTCCTTAATGATTTTGACTGTTTTTTAGGGCATGCAGAGTATGATAGCATTTGCCACAGTACTAACTCAAAACCGAGCAATTAGGGGAATAAACCTAAACCGACCTATCCTGTATGGTGAACAGGTATGTGTTCAGAATGACAGAAGTTAATGTTAACAGTGTATGCATGAAACTAAAGTCCTGCCAAAATTTATGATTCATGAAGACACTGTGTTTTTAGTATTATCTTTATTAGATCTTACAAACTACTTACAAATAAAAACTTTTTAAAGCAAAATTAAGCTGGCATGGTGGTGGGACTCTCTTAAAACAAAAATATTAAGAAAGGCTGGGAACATTGCTGATTTAATATCATCTTCCTTTGAAGTCCTATCATGCTTCTACTCTGCTATTACCATTGGTTCTATCATGTTGTGTCTTATTGGGATTTTAATATATGTGATAGTTATAAACAAATCTTTTTATTGAAAATGAGATATTATAGTAGCCATTGATCATAGTTATTCAGTTCAGAATATCCTGTAATTTTTCATTCTCTTGAATGGTTTTATACTATTGTGCTATGTTTGATATTATTGTATCTGAAACTATGCTCAACTATAGCAGAGAAAAAGATATTTTGACAGCTACTGTTAATGTCCGGTTGTCTTATTGTAAAGTGTTGTGTTGCTTATGTTGTTCTGTTCTGATCTGCTTTGTTCTGCCCTCTTTTGTTTTTTTCTCTTCAAAAGAAAAAAAAAAAAGAAAGAAAGGCTGGGAATGTAGCTCAGTGCAAAGACTCTGAGTTCAATCCCCAGTACTGCCAAATACAGAGAGATATATTTAGAATATATAAAAATAGACTTTAAGGACTAAATATGCTTTTAGATGTTGCTTATTTAAGCAGCAAACAGTCATTGTTTCTCTTGAAACTTGAGTTCTGAGTAAACCTGCAAAGGTCAAAGCAGTTCTGATGAAAGCATACATGGTCACAGAGTTAAAGGCTAGAATGTAACAGCATGGTGTGAACTGCCTTACTGTTCATGTTCATGTAACCGAACGCCCTGAACCATTCATCTTTGAAGCATGAGTAATAACAACATGTGTGTGAATAACAGCTTAGCAAGTCTGAACTCCATCCTTCCATACGGAAGGCGCTGCTAGAGGCAGAAAAATACAAACATGGTTGCTGCTTTAAAGGCTTCTTGTTCCTTAACATCCTTTCAGGTGGCTTTCTTCTACCAGTTGTAAAAATCTAGGGACTAAGGACCCATTTTGTCGCTCATCTAAAGCATGCATGTCCAACTTCTGGCTTGTCTGGACCATGCTGAGTGAAGAGAAATTGTCTTGAGTCACATATAAAAAATATAGTTACTTTATGTAAGTAACAAAACCTCTTTTATTTTTAAAGCATATAAAAACAAAATAACAAACCCAGGTTTTAATGATTAAATAACAAAACTTACATGTTTACTTATTAACAGTAAATGCCTGTCTTCAGGGGCACACTCACACAGTAAGTTGAAATCTACTATGGGTAATTGTTGCTTTTTACTCCCTAAGTTGCACAAGTACCTGTAATGTCTGATACACAGGAGTGTCGATTCCTGTCTGTAATCTCAGCACTTAGGAAGCTGAGACAGGAGGACTGCCGTGAGTTCGAGGCCAGCTTGAACTACATAGCAAAACCCTATCTCAAAACAACAACAACAACAATTGGACTGTGTCTGGCAAGTTCAAAAGGTAGAGTTAGTACTGCACTGTGCCCTCCACTCCACAGCATTCCATTGCTGTGTACAGTCTGCTCCTGAGCACCACCCAACCGAATCATGAAAAAAATCGCTAAAAAACAACAGTGTTGCTATCCAGGGTGGCATATAGTCTGTGTGTTGGACGAGCTTGGTCTAAAAGTAAGAGATACATGTACTCAAAGAAAATGTAAACGTCCAAAGTACTTCCGAGTGCCCCAGAAGGAGCTTTAAGCCAAACATAGTGGCACATATCTGGAATTGCAGGTACTTGAGGGCTGATGCAGGAGAATCATAATTTCAAGGCCAGCTTGGTAACTTAGACCAAAACTTTGTCTCAAAACAAAGCAACAAAAACAGTAAAAATTTAGAACTTTAAAGTTCAATGTTCAAATGAACTTTGAAGGTTTTAAATTGAATTTTGGGGGTTTTTTTTATTAGTACATGCTCACAATTCATAGTTTACAGTCATTTTGGGGCGTGAGTACACATACACACTAGTTTTTTTTTAAATCTCCTCGAACCCTTGTCTGGTTCCCCTAGACTTTTACATACTTGTTGATATTATTTGTCTTAGCGTATGTTATGGCGTATAAGGCCCTGTACATGGCACATCTTTCTTCCCCTACTTCCCCTTCCTATCCTGCTCACCCCTCATCCTTGTCTGTTGAACCACTTCCCTATTGGACCAGATCTTCCTCCTTTTCCCTCTTGTCCCTTTGAACTTTTTAAAAGTTCAAGTCAACTTCACAAAAGCTCAAAATGCTCTGATTTAAAGTGAACTATCTCATTATTCCTCCTTGGTATAACAATTAAGAATTAGCCACATTTTAAGTATAATTTTTTATATCCAGAGGCATAGCTTTCATTCTTTGCCTATGTAGATCTCTCACTTTAAATGATTTCTGCATTTTTCTGTACAAAAAAATTTAGGGGTTTTACATCATATTTTATGTGTGTAAATCTAATCTGTCCAATGAGGTACCAAGAGTCATCAAATAATAGAAATACACCTGAAAAATACCTAACACATCATAAAATACTTCAGTCAGTGTATTGCTTCATTCATGATTTATTCACTCCATATCTGAATGCTACCCTATACAAAATGCTACATGCTAGAGAGACAACATCAAACAAGGCACATGACCACTGTGTATTAGTCACCCTTCCATTGATGAGATAAATACCTGACAAACACAACTTAAAGCAGGAAAGGTTTGCTTTTGCTCATGGTTTCAGAAATTTCAGTCCGTGATTAGCCAACTCCACGGCACAAACATCACAGTAGAAGGGTATGACAGAAGAAAGCTGCTCACCTCATGATACCCAGGAAGCCAAGGGTGAAAGAAAGACCTGGAGAACACCTTTCAAAGGCATGCTCCAATCACTTTCTTTTTGTCTTTTTGAGACAGGGTCTCACTATACAGTTCAGGCTGGACTTGAGCTTACTTTATAGCCCAGGCTGGTCTCGAACTTGCAATGATCCTCCTGCTTCAGCCTTCCAAGTATAGGATTACGGGCATGCACCACCATGCCTGGCACCAGTGACTTTCTTCTTCCAACCCCTAAGAACCCACTCAGCTTTGACTCATCAATGGGCTAATCCACAAGGGTTAGCACCTTCAAACTTCAGTCAGCTTTCTAGGCATTCCTTGATCTAATCAAGTTGAAAAAATTAACCATCATACCCAGGCTTCAGTGGGTTTTCAGTCTAGGTGGTAGGAGATGAACCAGTCTAGAAGGTGATATGCTAGGTGCCTGGGAACACAAGGAAGGACTTTGAAATCGAAGCAGGGAGAGGGGAGGCAGCAATGAAACAGCTCTGATTGAGGACATGATGGATTTGGAGATTAAATAAAAAACTTCTAGGTTATGTACCTGAGGAAGCACATTTACATGTATGAAGTCACATTGGAGGTACAACCCTTTTAAGTATGTTGAGTGGTGTCATTAACCTCGTCCATCTGAGAAAAGTCATTAAAAGCCCAGGGCCCTGTCTGGGGCCCGGCACTTGCTCTCAGCCTGGTCCTTCTGGTGGCACTATTCCATTCTTAGAGTAGAATTCTCTCATGTGTCCCTATACACTGCTGTTCCCACACATTAAGCCTCTAAAACTACTGCATTTAAGGTACTGAGCAGAGGAGAACAAGATGAAGAAATGTTGGATCTCATCTTTGATCGCTAAATGACATGAGTATCTTTGAAAGATGTTAATGACAAGTGCCTCTCTAGACAAATCCCACAGAGAATGGAGCTAAAATCCTCTATGATTTGTGATAGTAGTTCCCTTCCTTGACAAGGATCGTTCCATTTATAATGCTTTGATTGTGCTAAAAGCCTCAAAGACTTGGTATTCAAATCATTAGGGCTATGTACCTTTTGCCTAGAAGCATCTATATCATGTCTTCCAGTGACCAGAAAAAAAGTTTAAAAATATTCAGGAATTTGGCCTGAGTAAAAGAGGGAGGAAACCAGCCATATCAGTAATTATATTTTAAAAATAAAATCAAGATTGGGAAATGTCTGTCCAGTGTGGGGAAGGGGGTACAGTTATGCAGGGAAACAGCCCAAAGGACAGCAGCTGGAGAACTTGCATGCTCACTACAGGGTGTTTCTGATCGTTTTCCCTTTGGAAATGATTGATCATTTCGTTCGTTGTTGTTTGAGACAAGATCTTACTACGCAGTTCATTCAGGCTGGCCTTGAACTCAGGAAGTAGCCCAGGCTGGCCTCAAACTCTCAGCAATTCTCCTGCCTCAGCCTTCCGAGTACTGGGATTACAGATGTACACCACCACTCTTAGCTAATTGTTTTTGTAAATCAGATTATCCATCCTCTTTATCATTTAGCCACTGCATGTTACAAGTGCCTGTTAACTATTTCTAAGAAAGAATCATTGGGAGGAAAAAATTTTTTAAAGATAGGTCAATATATATATATATACACAAGAAGTATAACTATATATATAGTTATAAACTATATATATAAAGTATAACTATATATATTTATACAGTTCTTGTATGGTCTGATACGTGGTTTATTCTAGAAATAGTTCCATCACTGACATATTCTGCTATTATATTGTTTTCTTTTCTTCTCTTTTCTTTTTTCGGTGCCAGGGATAGAACTCATGATCTTGTGCTTGCCAGGCTGGTGCTGTGCCACTGAGCTATACCCCTGGCTTCTGCTGCTATTGGATGTAATATCTGTAACTATTTGTTAAGTGCTTTTGGTCTATATATTAATAAAGCTCTGGTATTTCTTGATTTTAAAAAAGTGACTGGGCAGCTAAGGATTTTGACACCTTTAAGATCTGTATAAAGGTATGTTGTTAAAGCAGGAAACCCATAGGTCCTGCCTTTTGACTAGTTTTCTCTTTACTTCAACACCATCCTCATGTATTCAACTACACCGTCTAATTATGGCACCGTGTAGCATGTATCATTCTGTGATCGTTATTTCCCTTTGTACTCGTTTTTTTTTTGTTATATATCTATCATTTCTGTATTAGCACGAAAAACAAAACAAAGCAAGATAAAACAAAACAATTCCTAGAAAAGCATGGGGCAGAAAAGTCACATAAAACCGCAATACAAGGTGATCTACAATGGTTACCATGGTGTCTCAGCAGTATATAACAACATTAATAAAAACAAAGCATTAAAGACATTATAAGACTTCAAAAGCAAGTAATAATCAAACCAGAGTGGGTA